>CP092089.1:45462625-45605125 GCA_029203775.1 Neoneuromus ignobilis
GAAATATATTGGGTAATTAATTTATTTGTTAAGTCGAGATTGAATTCAGATTCAGTCATTTTTTGTGGCAATTTACTCTTTATAATATCTATATTAGGAATTAAGAAAATAGAATTTAAAATAAAAATGAAGTGAGATTAAAAAAAGTTAAGAGAAGATTTTTATAGCAAGCACTTGAAAATACACATTTTCAAAATATTAATTAAAAAGGATAATCATTGGTTAGTACATATTATATACTTAAATATTTTACTTCATGAATTCAAGTTGAATTTTGTTTATATATATTTTTTAAAAATATTGCTATTCATAAAACATATTTAAAAACAATCTACAAATACTTATACTACTTTTTTGACAGTGATTAGAAATAAATATAGTATGTTGTCAGTTTCAAAAAATTTATAATCGAATTATATAAGAATAAAAAACTTTTTCGTTTTATAACTTTTCTATTCCATCACAAAAAACTTCAACTAAAAATAGGAAAAAGTATTATCATTTTATAACAAATATCAATCGTTGTAGGCATAATAGGAAATTGAAATTTTCATATACTCTCCATATTTGATTTGAAAAAAGATTGGAAACGAACACGAACAAGTTTTCTATTTTATACAAAAAATGCGGAAAAATACTCAATTTTCTTTCCCGTAGATTCTGTGCGAATGTATGAAATATTCATGGTTGGAAGAAAGCACTCTTAAATAATTTATAAAAGATAAATGCAATTAGGTATTATAGCATGATACGTGGGTCGATGATCTTGCATAAAAGTGTTGTGGTGTATGTTTTCGTTATTATTTTATTATAGTATATTACAGTTCACGATGTAACATTAAGGTGGTGTTATAAATGTATTATTTCTTTAATGAAAACTGATGGTTGGAGTTAATATCGATTTGCAGCAACTGCTATTACTATTTTTAGTAACAACAATTCTAATATGCTGATTTCATGACTGTTCATTTATAATTTTATTCTTTACTAGAAATTTATTTGACATTTTATTTACAATTCAATATCATTTATTGTTCCAGTAAGTATTTCAAAACTGCTTTGATTGAATTTTGATATATTTCTTCCGTATTTCCATAATTTCAATTTCTATTTAATTTTAAGATATTTCCTTCACATAAATTTCAAATATTATTAGAATTAACATACGTATTCGAATTTTGTTCAGAAAGTTGGCAAAGTTAATTTGATAAGATACAAGATATATAATTCTTCATCAGTTCTCGTTCTATTCAAAGATTATTAATTTTAATTTTTTCATACAATCACTTCAGTAAAAAATTCAATATCAACCAATTCATTCAACTTTTTTATAAACTCTTAATAACTTTTGAAACATTTTTACTAATTACATTTTGTGGTTCGTATTGAATATGATTGTTAAAAATTTTCCGAGTCTCTTTCCATATTTCCAAATTGAATACTAAAATTCATTCAATTATTCACTCGTTCGAAGTAGATATTTTAAAAATAGAAAATTATTAAAGTATACGTATATCTTGAAAATTATTAGAAATGATTTTATTTTTTATTAACAAATAAATATTTGTAAGTGGGTTAAAACTATTTGATTTTAATATTCAAGTGGAAAATATTTTGAATATTTTTTTAAGTGGAAATTTTTTAAACACTCGTAATTGATATATTTTTGTAACAATTTATATGATGAATATAAAAGTAATATGATCCAAAGTTTACATCCTATGAAAAAAGCTTACAAGTAAATAACAAACAAAAAGCTTTTAGAAATATAATTCGCTTCTATACTTAGAAACAAGACAAGACCGTAAAAGCTTATAAAAATTAAACTGAAAAGATCATTAAGATAAAATATCAAAGTAAATTATCACATTCACATTTTTCTCTTCAAATATACTGAAATAATAAAAAAATCGTCGAAAATATATGATCCGTTCCCAACTCGTAAACTTGCTGCGTGTATTTTTCTCTCTAGTGTTGTTTTTATCTTTCGACGGTCGCATTTTGAAATTCTGTCGAATTCTCTTTGGCGCGTTTTATTATTTTTACTCTTGATTTATTTTCGATATATCGTCAAAGATGAATATATGTGCGACGTTGTGTTTTTCATAAATCTTTTATGAATTGTTCCGTTTACATATTTTACCGCCTATTTTCGTTCGGTTTATTCATGAACTAGCGATAAATGTAATTTGAATTGATATCGCATTGTTCGCTTGATTATCATACTTTAATATACTTTATGCGTTTTTTTATCTACCTTTATGAATTATGTTATTTGAGTTTTCTGTAAAATAATAATTATTTTAGTCTATAAATATTTTATATATATATATATATATATATATAAATATATATAATTTTTGTTAATAAACAAAAATATAAATTAAATTACTTTTAAACAATATAATAAGAAATATAAAAATAAATTTTCACAAAATAAAAATTGATAAAAATGTTAGATCATTTTAAAGCTAATGATATTTTAATTATAATGTGCATAGTCTCTCTCTCTTTATATATATAATGAGAGACATGTAGAGAAAATGATTTATGAATATAAATTATAATATGTATTGATGGTTTCGATATTTAAAATTTTACAAACAAAAATGTTTGTGTAAGTCCCACTGGAAAAGTAAAAGAAATCGATCGAAAAATACGTAGATGCTTTTAAAAGTTTAACTCGCGTTCTCACGGATGTAATTGAGAATATTTTCAACCTACGTGAAAAGACTTTTATGTTAGAAAATTAGAATTTAAAATAGAACTAAAAAAATGTTTCAGGAAATGAAGGAGGGTTTATAACTAATTAACTAACAATATGTTTTTAAAAATATCTTCAAACACTTTTTGATTAAATAAATACAAATTTAAAATTATATTTTAAAATACAATATTGTGATCAATAATTTTGTAAATGAATAATATTGAATATTTGTCAATTTCTTAATTCATTACAAAAATATTGATTACTCTAACAAATTTAAATATTTCACAAATTCTTTTTTATTTTTCAAAAATTTACATCTTGTTGATATTTGGAATACATTTAATATATTTGCATGAAATTAAAATATATTTTATATTTATATGAATTTTTGAGATTTCGTAATCATTTTTGTAATAACATTTAAATTATTGATTTTTCATTCTCTCTCTCTCTCTCTCTCTCTCTCTCTCTCTCTCTCTATATATATATATATATATATGTATATGTATATAAATATATTATGTTCCTATATATAAACACAAGATATACATCCAGATTCAGTTACTAAAAATTTTATGTACTTCCAATGTGATTTGTTTATTCCAAACCCTTCTCACATTTACAGTGAATCTGATAAAAATAACATGATGTGCTTTTTTTTCAACCCGTCACCGAGATTCAAACTTTGAACAATGATTTGTGATAAAATCCGTTTCTTGCTCGAGTATAACTGCTCAGAAACATTTGATTTGATTAAATCTGGATTTGGATATAATGTTTTTATCACGTTGTAAAGTATTTGAGTGACAGGAGAAAAATTTACGGAAATCTTTTTTTGTAACCATGAAAAGAAGACTGGTTTGATTTGTGTCATTACCTGAGGGAAATTTGGCTGATGGAAAGGTTAAACTGTCTTTTACAATTTTTTATATATATATATATATATATATATATATATATATATATATATATAAAGAAATAAATAAATCTCTGTATAGAGATTTTTATTGAAATGTTCTTCATGAATTCGTATCAATAAACTTCACGCAGATTAATAACCCTTTCTAATGTGATTTTTTATATATATTTTTTTTGGATATTCTATTTTATGTGTTTATTCACTCAAATATACACACACATATATGTATGTATTTTAAATTAAGCTTATATTTAATTATATTTTAAGAGTGCAAACTCATTCTCAATTTTTGTATGATTTATGTTACTTTTAAATAGACCGATTCAGTGTAACTCGAGAATTAATAAACTCAGAGTTAAATTCTATACGCGAAATTTTACTTATAAAGATTATCTGTAGATGACAGAAACATTGAAAGTGGTCTTAACAGATTATGAATAGCAATCCAAAGAACAATTAGAATATTAGTCACAACAGATTCAGAAGTAAAATTATTAAATATAATTACTTTAGGAATTGTTATAAAATAAAGTCAATTATAATATTGTCAATTTAATATGTTTTATTAAATGAAAAGTTATCTTTAAGTAACTAAATTGAAATCATTGACATTTATTGTATTTTTTTTATTGCAATAAATCAAAAATACACTGAACTATTTATTTTATTATCTTCATTATATTTCATATTAATATTTAGTTTATTTATAATGAAATATTAATTTATTCGAAAGTTCAAATTATATTGATTAATTATTGCATCTTAAATATTGATTTATTTAGAAAAAAAATCTTTTTATATCTATAAAATTTAGTTTTTTAAAAAAATATTATATCAAAAAAATTTGCAATATTTTTATTTCATTGGTTATAACATGTTGATTTAATGCTATTGGTAAATTATAATTGTCTGATTGTATAAATTTAGTTGTCTACAAAAAAAATTATAAAGAAAATATCAAACTATATTTTTTCAATAATGTTTATTTCAATTACACGTTTTTCATTTTATTTCGATAATTTACAATTTCTGAAATGTTAATTTACTTCCATTGTTAAATTATATTGTAAATAATTTATTGATTAAATTTAGTTTCTCTCTATTTAAAAAAAAAAAAATAAAACGAATTTTAATTTATTTACTACAAAAATTAATGAAAATATTCAATATTAGTCACAACAAATTTATTATCATTTTAATATTATTTTTGGAAATTTATATCAATGAGTAATAAAATATTTGTTCAGATTATAAAAAAATATTCAAGTATTCCAAAAATACATTTTTCAAACAAACACTTCATTAAATTAGTAACTACAACCCATGTGCTATTATAAATTGTTTTATTATTTCATCTCTGTCGTATTTTAATGTCTTATACTGTTTTATATTTTCATTTATATATATATATATATATATATATATATATATATATATATATATATATATATATATATATATGGTATATAAACATTATTGCTTTCATAAAGCATTATTAGAGTTGGAAGTACTAGTTAGTGTGATTATATATATATATATATATATATATATATATATATATATATATATATATATATATGTTTGTATGTACAGTAAACGTGTAATATTATATAAAGTATCCGAGCAACATTTTCATTTGAAAGGTTAGAGTTCAGATCTCTTATAGCGCATCATCTTAAGCATGCTTGTTATTTCGTTATTTTTCTTTAGAATCTCTAGAGTTGAACAGTTTTCAAAATATTGTGAATGTAATTACGAGTTTAACGTTGCTCTTTAAAAGTTTTTATTCACAAATTTAGTATATATATATATATATATATATATATATATATATATATATATATATATATATATATATATATATATATATATATATATATATATATATATATATATATATATATATATATATATATATATATATATATATATATATATATATATATATATATATATATATATATATATATATATATATATGCTATATATATATATATATATATATATATATATATATATATATATATATATATATATATATATATATATATATATATATATATATATATTTATATATATTTATATATATATATATATATATATATATATATATATATATATATATATATATATATATATATATATATATATATATATATATATATATATATATATATATATATATATATATATATATATATTTAGGTATATATGTAGGCACAATTGCTTATAGATAATTAATAAAACCTTCAAATGATATCATCGATGGAACAATAATTTTACTTTTTGCTATTAACTTTATATCACATACATTTTTAATAGTAGCAATATTGATTATAATTTTGTTCTATATTTAATTCTAGAATATTCTATTATTTATTATATATATACATATATATATATATATATGTATATATATATATATATATATATATATATGCACAAATCCATATTTTTGCATAAATGTGTATGCAATAAGATTTTATTGATTACTGAATGAGGGCTTCAAAATAAACGTTTAGTTTCTTCATTTACTGGTCATTTTCTTTTATGTTTTACCTCCGATATAACATTCATATAAGTATATGTTTATATCAGATAAAAATACACACATACACACACACACACACACACATATATATATATATATATATATATATATATATATATATATATATATATGTATATATATATATATATATATATATATATATATATTCATATTAAATTTTATCATCATACTATATAATGTTTTCTGTAATGATCAGCAAATAACTTTTATAAAATGAGAACCGATTTTCTATTGAATAATGATAATGTGAATTTTGACCGTTCAATAAATCAGTGGTTTTAATGCCTGTGTTCGAAATCGATTGATTTGTATTCTGTTTATTAAATCTTGATAACGTTTACAATGAATTGGAGTGGAAATCGAATTAAATTGTTGTCTTGAATTAAATTTATTGGCATGTTTTCAGTTATATATATATATATAAATATATATATATATATATATATAATTGTTTTAAGAAAATAATCCTTGATATCTTTTTTAATTTATTGTAAGATGGGATTATATTCTTATACCTATAAATATTGTTAATTTTTTTATAATATAATAAAAAAAACTGTATGAGAATATAATTCTATAAACATAGATACAAACATATATATATATATATATATATAATGGAAATTTGTCAAAAATAACTAGTGAATCAAATTTCCTAAATTTTATGTAATCTGTCCTTTTTAAAAATATTTTAATTTGTAAATAAAAAACTAAATAAAATTAATGGTTGTTTGTTAGTAACATCTTTGTATAAAGAAAAACTCTTCTTTCTAAAATTTTCTCGTTGATAAATTTTCAATTACTGTTTTTGTAATCTTTGAATCATATATACTCTTGTTTTTAATTTATTAATTTTTTAATTTTGATATGAGCATTTTTTTTATAATTTTTATTATTAAATATTTTTCACAATGCTGCTACATTATAAGCTCACAGATTAACAATTCAAACACAGCTAATTTTATTGTACTAAGAATTGAGATTACGATCATTTTCTTTAATACCCAATCAAAAAATGACATTCAGTGGTTTTTCAAAGAAAATAACAATCACACTAATAAACTCACCTTAATACCACAAGATATAGAGAAAATATTCAATAATCAGTATTTGTTCACTTTTTTGAAATTAATAACTATTTATTAAATATTTTCTTCAAACTTTTATAATATGGTACTCTGATAATGATAGAAATCCCAGGGAAATGCATATCAGCTTATAAACAAAGAAACTGAACAATAAATAATTATTGAACATTTTTTTTAACATCATGTTGGGGTGATATTTATTTTTATAAAAACGAATTCGTCACAATTTTAAAACAAATAATATTTAATAATCTATTCGTGCAAATCGTTCGAAACTGAATTAACCTCATTTATATATATATATATATATATATATATATATATATATATATATATATATATATATATATATACATGTTGAAAAACTGAATTATGAAATAACTTTTCCAATTTGATTTGTTATCTAATCCACTTTATTTGAACGACTACAACAAACAACTTTAGTGTTACATTTATGAAGTAATTTGTTTTTATTGAATTTGTAAAATAAAAACATTCACCTTTTTCATGGAAGAGCAAATACATTAAGGCGAAACAATGGCCAGATAGAATGCATAAAACGTAGATCAAAAACGGTGAAACATTATTGGCGTTGTGTCTGCTGATGACTCCCCTTTGACTAAACATCTCTGAAAATGTCATTGTTGTGTCGGCCCTACCCTGAACACAGCACGATATATTTACCATGACAGTGGCCTTGAGAAACCGTCTAATGACAAACGGGGTGTGTGTACTCTATATATCATACCCTTGTGTTACTTTATGTTCCTCAGTTTAGAATACTGATGGATTTTATTTAATTACAAAAACTAGTTGTTTCTATGGCACAGTCTAATGAGACAGGGAGTGAAATTTGTGGTCGTTAAAGATTTTTCGATACATGATTGTTCAGACATTTCTTAGAAACTTTAACAAATGAAATAAAAAAATACCAGATCAGTATTTCACAAATTCCAAAATTAATTATATAATGCTATTTATAATTTTGATACAAGTTTTTAATGAAGTTAAAAAAGTTTTGTTAATACGTCAACAACCCCATATGCTACTTGCCTACCACATTCCTTCCAGGAAATAATGAAATTGTTTGTTGGTAGATTAATAACAGTAACAGTAAATTTATTTTAGTTTTTCGTTTAAAATTCTTTTCAAATAATTAATATTGAGAAAATATTTTTCTAAAAACATTTGTTTATATTGTGATTCTAAATAATATTAAAATATTTTACAAGAATAATAATTACATTTATCTAGGACACGATACTCAGTTCATTATTATCGTATAATATTTCTATATAGTATTTATAAAATGCGAATAAATGGAACACTTTTTAGATTAAATATGTATGATAAAAATTATAGCATATAAACGATAAGTGTCTTTCAAGGATATTTATTCAGAAATTACGCTTATTTAAGTGCACTATAATTATACACAATGTATAATAAACTCGCAGAAGCAATTTCACATAAATACATCAATTTAATAAATTAGAAAAAATAATTTAACTTAAAGCTTTTCTTAATAAATTCAATACTGTTAAGTATTATCAATCATTTTAAAAAAAATGTTTATATTTAAAATATTTGTTTATAAGGAAATAAAAACCAATTTAATTTTTCATGAACAATAACAATTATCCATTTTTCTTTAGAATTCTAAATATAATTGCTTCAAAATTTTTATATAAACATCAATGTAAACTTTTTGATTTACATTTTTTTAATAAGTTGAGTACATAATTGGGCCTGTAAATATATCTTGTTTACATTTCTTTTGTGCAAATATTGATATAATTCATTAAGAATGACTTAGACTTGATGACAGTGAAAAATTGCGTGTTTATATAGATTTTAGTGTTAATGGAAATACTTTATGATGGAACGTGTATCTATGAACATTTTTATATTAAGGTCAGATTTTATAGATTTGAAATATTTTTAATATTTCATTACATATATATATATATATATATATATATATATATATATATATATATATCCTTGCTTTTATGATTTATTGAGGTGACATTTTCTAGAATATTCTGTAATATCTATTTTCAAAATGAGTTTTATTCTCGAGAGTTTTGCTTTATCTACCAATTTGTTACACACACATATGTATATATATATATATATATATATATATATATATATATATACATATATATAGATATAATGAATAATAATTCAAAAGTGACTGATAATACACAAAAGAATTTATTTTGTTTTATGTAGACATTATTCAGAAATAGAACTAAATGATGTGTAAATAACAAAAATACCGTACATTAAGTCCTCAACAAACGATTAGTTGTATTATACAAGAAATTGTAAAAAAAAATTCACAAAACATTGAGATAAACATTGTGTCCTGTATTTTTATTTGTGTATATTTTTTCGTATTTTTGTAAGTGCAAGTTCTTTTATTGATGATTAAGACTCAATAAAATTTTTTAACAAGATTTTGTCAATTTTTAATTTTTTTTTCTATACCTTTTTTTCTTCACAATTATCATTATTTATACAATAGTATGGTTTTTTACTTCTGATTTATTATTTACTTTTATAAATTTAAAAAATTGTATATATCTCAAAAAAATGCTATTTATTTATATGATTTCTAAAACAGGTAATATTTAAAACATTTTTTCATATAAAACAGATTTCTGTTATTAAATTATAAACTTTTTGGAAATATATCGACCATAAAATAATAAAATAACTTAGTTTTTATAGAACAACCTAATAACCTAGTTTTTTAATGCAACGTTGTGATGATGATGATAAAATTGGCATAGAAATGCACATCAATTTATTGACAAATAAAGTGAACAACAAATAATTATTGAATACTTTTTTAATATATTATAGTGTTGGGTGATAATTTATTTGTGCTACTTTAAATATTTTTTAATTGTTTATTATATTCTTGTATTTTTTTAAATTCTAATCAAATAAATTATATTAAAAAAGTCAGTTATATATTAAGCTATTTTTTTAAATATAACTGTGTGATTAAATTAAAATAGATAATTTCTACAAAACTTTTTAAAATAGAAATTTGTTTCAATTGCATTTAAAAATTATTATTTCATAAAAGGCATATTTTTCTTATTGCATCAGTAAAAAATATCTGAAATACAGTGGAGTATAATTCAATAAAATAAATGTTATTGTATCAAAAAATAAAATATTTTTAATTTCTATCTATAAAAATAGAAAAATGATGTAGTGTAAAAAGAATACATACAGATTTTGATTAATAGCTGTTCTTTTTTTGAATTATTTATTTAAAATTCTAGGAAGTCTTTAAAAATGAATAAATTTTAACATATTTATCATGTACATTTTTTTCAATATATGTTAAAAAGTTTTTCTTTTTATTCGCTGGAATTTTTTTTATAAAAAATATTTATATTTGTGAATATCTGTTTTTACGTTCATAACAAAAAAGTATTAAGACCATATATCCATTGCATTTAAATCCATCATGTCTGTTCCATATTTAAAAACAGTTCGAGCTGAAAATAACAAAACGTTCATTCATCTTTCCAACATAGCGTATTCATATTACAAAAGACGTTCTTTTCTTATGCTAGTTACTTTTATTAGAATTGATATAGCTTGCAAAGTTAGCAGACATTGTATCGCACGATGTCTCCTCATTTCCATTATTTACAGCAAATTTAAGCTCAATCGTGCCACCTACATAAATATCATGTTTTATGTCTTGATCCACAGAACACTGAGTCACGTGCATGATATTTATTATAGATTCTCCATTGAGCCGAGCTTACGGTGTGGATACAGTGGGGCATAGCAACATTGGGGGGTCGCCGTTGGCACGGGGCCCCTCGACCTCGACCGGCGGTATTATCGGCGGCCACTCGACAAGTACAGCTTCAACATCCGGAGACACAACCACCAATCTAGGTGTCGAGCTTCAAACTGTAAGTCTTATCATAAATGTTATAAAGTTTTCTTGGGTTTTGTGTTCTTTACTATATTATCTTTCAGTCAATGAACTATTGTTGGTACAACAAACGTTATTTATGTCTATATTATAATATATAGAGTTTAGTTGTAAATTATAATTTAGTAATAATTTTGAAATCGATTAAATATTATTACCACGCGTGTGAGAACGAACATTATTAAATTTTGGGCGCCATTCTGTTCAATAGCTTAGCGTTGACAGGTCCATAGAAAGTTAATTTATTATACACATTTTGTGCTCTCATATATTTTGTAATTATATATATATATATATATATATATATATATATATATATATATATATATAAGGATATTAACGCTTTTACATAAATAAATTATGATATTAACCATTAATAAATTTACACCAAAACGTATTAATTTATGAAAATACAAATCCTGTTTTTAAAATGAATTATTTAACATTAAATTATTTAAAATTATCTTGTCTATTTCATCAACAGTTTAAAAAACTGAATTTTATTCTATATTAAATTATTATTTTAAAACACTTCATTTTCAATGTTTTAACAAGTTTAATTTCTCTTAAATTTATACTGATATAATATATTTCATGTACATACAAATTATTAGTAGATGTAAAGTAAAATAAAAATAATATACGTATGTTTCTATCAAAAACAAATATCAATTATATTATTTTCAAAGTAAAAGACTACATTGTACACTCGTATAGAAGTCATTAAAGTTAACCACCAAGGTTGAAAGAGTTGACCACATGTTTACCATTAAATAAATGGCACGGACTTTGTTTTATATCGTATGAAAACACATTTTCTTTTAATGTCAACAGATGAAATAAAATGCGAATTTTCTTCGTTCTTAGAAATTGGTAATGTGGAAGAAATAAGACATTCTAAATTAGATAAGTTGAAATAATGTTAAGTTAAAATGAAAATGAACAAATATTGATTGATATTCAGTTTAATTTTTAGAAATAAATTATAATTTAAATATATGAAAGTTTCTTTCTTTAAGACTAGATGAAATATGAATATCAGTATTTTTTCTCATTGCTAGTAAATGAAAACCAAAATTTTTTTTGACGTCGATGTATTATTAGAGAGAAAACTAACAAAAAAAAACAGTATTATACAATCTTATCATTTCCAAAAAATTTTAAACATTTTCTGTAGTAAAAAAATGAGTACTCTTTTGTGTGATGTGAATTTTTTGTATTAATTTTCTTCTAAAAATAAAATAATAAAAATTATAACTTAGCAAATAAAGTCATCAAAAAAGTAACACAAACTGTTAATTTGATGTGATTGAATCGATTATTAAAGTTTGTATGTCTTTTGTATACAATATTTGTTTGTATTTTACTTATTTTTATTTGTAACTATCTCAGGATGCTATATTATTGGTTCTTTTATCTCTCATTTTATTTTAAAACATCCTTATCCGTTTAGATTAATCAGTTTGTGGAATATATAACATTTTTTTATAAACAGAAATAATAAAATATCGACACAAAAACATCCATATTAGAAACAAAAAAAAAATATGTTAAAAAAATGAAAATTTTGAAAAATAATAGATGAGTGTTGTTTATAAAGTTTTTCTTTTTTAAAAAAATATTGCCTAGTATTATTTATAATGATCTTGAAAATATCTTCATTAAATTAAAAAATATAACAGGATGTTCTGAGTATTTTGAAAAATTTAATTTCGTGATTAATTTATTTTTACATAAATGAATCATGTCTTTTAATCATACTACAATATTTCTATAAATAAAATCTTGTGACGTTATGTGAATAATTTATTGATACAAAAACCGAATTTCCTGTTTCAAAGCTAATTACTGAAATATAAATCGTATCTTGTTTAAATATCTGATTTATTTTTTTAATGTATAAAAAAGTTCATGATAAAAGAACTTATATGATTATGTGTACAAATATACGATAATGAAATATTTTTTTATTATATTAAATATTTGCATATGAATAAAAATCAATTATATTTTTAATCATATTACTAAAAATCCATTTAAATCGAATTTTTAACCTAAATTGAAAAATAGAAATAAATAAAATATAATAATTTAAAAAACTGGGAATTAATTAAAAAAATACGATTGAAAGTTCAAATGAAAAAATATAATTTTCATATACTCTATTTTATTTATACAATTTTATTTTATTTTTATACACATGTGTGTGAATGTACATATACACACATAAAAGTGTATTTCGATAACGTCTTTAATTTCAGTATTAACTGTAAATTTAATCTATATCCTCTAATCAAAAATTCAGCTATTTCATCAATTTACTTTTTCTGTACTTTTTCTGCACGAATTTCTTTGAAAGTTTTTTATTTGAAAAGAAAATTCCAACGAGCTTAAAACGATTTAAACGTCAATCTCTCGAATTGAGCTACGTATTAATAACTTCGATTCCTATACCGATATATAGGTATATAGCGTGGATTTTGATCAGCCTTAGATATTGATTCTTCTTCATATATACTTACATTTTTGTAAAATGTAATAATTAATAATGGAGTAAAATAATCGTATTAAAAATTAAATTTTAATATTCAACAAAATGAAAAATTAACTTAATATTTAAAGTTTTGTATTTTTGAAAATGTAAAATCATATAAATGTGTACTTTCTTTCTCCTTAAGATATTAATATAAAAAGTGTGATATATATATATATATATATATATATATATATATATATATTTGTGTATGTGTGTGTAAAATTTTATATGCTATTCAAAAAAAATATATTGTAATTCTTGGCTCTCTAACAAAATATTTATATGACGATCTTGTCATTTATAAAAGCTCCTCTTAATCATACCCTGTTGACATGGGCTTGTTTATCCCCCGGTGACTCCTTCGTTGTCAACTAAACCCAACAGACAGAGTGGTGTATTATATTGCGTAGAGTAATTGTGACATATCGTGTTGTTTATTGCAGTGCATAAAACATATCTATGTAAAATAGATATTATGTGTTCTGGTTCGAAACATACTGGTAGTGTTAGTATGTGGTAGATAACAAGGTGTGTAGGCTGAAGACTACCATTGTCAACGCGTTTAATTAATACTTGTTGAATTGGTAATACGGTCGGTAGTGAATTGACAGTAGATATATTGGACGTATTCGATGGATCAGGTAACAATCTACAGTATATGTTTCATAAGTGTAAATTAATTTGATTGATTTTGATGTTTAGTTTGACATTATTAAATACATTTCTAACTTGAGCAACAAATTAAATTTCACCTTACATCTCTAATATCATAAAATATAATTTTAAAACAAAGAAATAAAATAATAAACATGTTTTATTTTTCAAACTTACTAATTTTCATTCTATTTTCTTAATTTAAATTAAATTTATTTACTAAACTTTTTTACAATTCAATTATACACATATAAGATCTGTTTATATTTAATTATTACATTTTTATGAATATATTAATTATTTTTTTATTTAGTAAGATGTACGTATATTTATAATACAATAAATTATTTATACAATAGAATCTCAATTTTAAAATCTTGTAGATGTAATTTAATATATTGATTACTTTCAGTTTGTTTCAAATAAAGAGGAACTCGTTATTTTAATTGTTAAATTAAGCAGTAAACACTGTTTTGTACTAACTGACTTACTTTATTTGTTTCTAGGTAGGGTTGTATTTTATTTGTTCCTTTTTTACATTGTTTTTGCTGAAGAAGAATTGTTTAAAACTTTTTATAATGATTCGAATTGTTTTGTAAAACTCTTGTATATATATATATATATATATATATATATATATATAAATTAAATGAAAAAAAATTTTTTAAACTTAATATTAAAAATATTTCTGTAAAATTATACAAATATATTAATATTTTTTTTCAAATTTATTTCAATGAACTGATTTAATGATTCAGATATTTAAATAAATTACAATCTGTATTTGATTTACAAGTGTTGTAAACTAATTATTTATCGTACAATTTTCATAAGACTGAATTTTAAATTTAATTTAAATTATGTGTAAAAATTTAACTTATTTAATTTGTTTTTCAATTATTTAAAGTTTGAAAAAATTATATATATATATATATATATCTTGTGTGTATGTATCATCATCAATATAAAAATTTATATCAGTTCACTACTGTGCAAAATCCTTATCGAATGTCATTAGGTCCTTTTAAATGTTTTTCTAAGATTCTTCCATTATTTTCTATCAACAGATAATATCATCCACCCCTTATCTTAGAAATACTTAACATTATCTTTCTTTCATCTTTAATAGGGTCTCTTTATAAGTCTCCTGGTAGCCATATCATAATAATTTGGTACATCTATTGTTTCTTCTTTTTGATAAATGTCCTGTCCATGCTTATTTTATCGATTTTACTTATTGTATTAATTACCTTTATCTATTTTCGTATCCATTGACAGAATTTTCGATCGCGTTTAGAAATTTCTAACATTATTCTTTCCATGCTCTGCTAGTTTGCCAAAAATGTTTGGTTCATTTTTGCATTCACTTTATAATTTTTTAATCTGTGAGTATAAGCAGGTTGTACATATGTATGTATGTATTCTATAAAGACGTCTTTATTTGAATTAGATAATTGTATTGACTTCTGTTTATATATTTTTTTAATGATATTCAATTTAATATCTGTTTTTTCCTCGATTATTTTTTAATAAAATGATAAAATAATGAAGTTTATTTTTTTAATTTTTTATTTTAATAATTATTTGCTTAATATATTGTTCAACATGTTTGGGTATTAATTATAATTTTTAGTAAATATTCTACTTTAATATAAAATCGATTGTTATAAGCTTATAGAAGTTCATTTTTTTTCATCAGCCTTATATAATTAAAAATATTTTTAAAAAAATCGTATAAGAAATATAAATTGAACAAAAATGATTTTATAAATTAATACATCGTTTTTAAATCTAATTAAAGAAATAAAAATTAATAAATTAATAAAGCAATAATGTTTTATAAATTTGTAGAATTAAAAAAAGGTTATTATTTTTTGTAAATTTCTACATTTGTTGTTATAAACATCTTTTTTATATTAAAAAAAACACTTTTCAACATATTTATATAATGTATTCCATAAATATAGTCTACATTCGACTCTTTTTATAAAATCGATAAAAAAAACACGTTTCTTCACGATCTATTACATTTATTAACATAAAGAATAAAAATGTAATAAATCATAATTGAAATGCAATAATATGTGAAAAACTTCCTAAAAGATCTATTATAATTCATTTTTATTTATTTATTTTATTTACTTATTTACAAATGAATATTTACTCTATTTTTGGTACGTATTGTATTACTGACCTTGTTTTTTCAGACATCATTAACAATCTGTCATTCTTCTGACATTTCGACATCCCTTGTGTTTTTGTTTCATTTATTTCGTGTTTTTTATTTTCTGTAGTTTCAATGAAACATTTCACCCTGTAATCAGCTTACAGTGACCTCTTGTAAGCTCATAATACGATTTGGATTTTTAATTCTTCTATCTTTTTTAAATACGTCTGTAATATTATTTATAATAATAGATATTATACATTTAATATATAATATTTTTATAATACTTTTGAAATAATTATCTTCTTAATTTTTTCCCACATTATTAGAATAAAAAACGCTTTAAATTAATCTGTTTAGTTATACAATATTGTATAACAAAATTGAAAAAGTTATTTCCATTCTTGTGTATCGAGGTTTTATTTAACTCTTTTATAAAAACCTTTCGTTTAATACTTCTGTTGTATCTTCTTACGGCCGATTTAATCTTGGTAGCCTTATAGATACTTTCAAGTAATGACACCAAACTGATCACAGGAAAATAAAACAAAAACAATGACCCGAAAAACTCTTTAATGAAAAAGTTAAATATCTATAGCAAATGTGATATAGGGTTTGTTTTATTCTGTTTATTTTCATGTTTTTTACCAAAAGTTGTATAATACTTTTTTGTATAAATTTGATAAAAAATATCATTTATTTTTCATCATAAATTCTTACAACTACTGTTAATTCATTCAATTCTATGTTTATAAAAATATATATAAAATAAAAATTTACAAATCATGTAATGAAAATTTTTTTAAAAAAACTACATTAAAATTTTAGTTATTTTAATTATTTATTATTTAAAATTCAATTTTTTGTTTAAAAAATTGATTGGTTGTCGTACAATAATTATTAAATATAATATAATTTTTTTAAATAAAATGTGTGATTAATGTTTAAATTGTGTGTTCAAGAATCAAATTTTTAAAAATGAATCTAAATATGAATTATTTATTCAGCTGAATTTTGTCATTAAGAATTTGGGTTAAACGTATGAATTATCTAATAAAAAATATAGAAATGTGAAAAATGTACAGCGTGAGGCTATATTTTATAAAACCGTATGCGTATTAAATTATTCAGGAAAGCTAAAGGAATTCAATTGAAAGATCGTACTTTAGAAATGGCGTAGGCAAACTATCAATTATTCATGTATTTCAAGTCGACGATTTGCTGCCATTAGATTTTCCATAAATTTGTTCTAGATTCTTTGAACAGAAACGACAAGTTTATTTCATTTAAGTGTTCAAACTTATATAAAATTCAAATGTAAGTGAAAACTATAATAACTATTTTTGAGGTAATAAAATTAATGCAGATATTTTTTTAAAAAATATTTTGATTCCACTTTTTTCGATTTATTCAACATCATTAGTGCAACTTATATTCAGAGATTTATGACTGTTAATTTAAATATTGAGATATACTTTTCAAATGAACTTTTTTATCTATTTATATTATTTTGTTAATCTTTATTAATCATCTTTTTATTTGAAAGTTAATTTTTAATCATTTTCATTCATGTAATAAATTCGAAAAAATATTCTATATTCATAAAAGTGTAATAATTTAATTTAAAATATCTAATTATATTTAAAGTAGGTAATTTCAATGAAAAATAGAAATACATTTCAACAAATATCCTCGAAAATGAAAATAGTAATTTTTTTATTCAATCAGTTGTTAATTAGTTAAATCAAGTTTTTTGTGTATATAATTCGTTTTATGCCCAAAAATGAGATTTTAATCATTGATTCACCTGATTTTATACCTATTTTTTAACTTTAGATGAAATAAAACGATTTTCTAAAATATTGTTTTTTTATGAAATTTTCCATACTGTAGGTCATTGTTTTTTTGGGGTCAAAAATTGAAAATTTTAAAATTCGTCAAGAGTCCATATATTTTATCGAAAATAGATTAATTGAATATAAAATAATTATTTTTTATCAAAAGTAACATTCTTTATTAGAAAACTTGGTTTGGATAACCAAAAATTAGTTTTTAATCATTTTTCTTTTTTGGCTAAAATTTCAAAAATGTTTAAAAAAATATTTGTCACTTCAAATAATATAATTTGGGTTCAGAAATTATCTTTGAACTCTAAATCAACAATTTAACTGAAAAAATAAAACTTTTTTGAGTAGAATCTTCCTACGATAAAAAATAACGAATTTTTACTCGAGCTGCGATTAATTAGCTAATTTCATTTTTTTGTAAATATAATGTGAAATATGTTCAAAAATACGATTTTAATCATCGATCTACCTCATTTTATACCCAATTATTAATTTTAGTTGAAGAAACACGATCTTCTGAAATATTAATTTTTCATGAAATTTTCCATACTTATAGGTCGTTGTTTTTTTCAGGTCAAAAATTGAAAATTTTGAAATTAGCCAAGAATCGATATTTTTTATTATAAATCGATTAATTTGATAAAAAATATTTATTTTTCATCAAAATTAACATTCACTATTAGCAAATACGATTTTGATAGGTTAAAATCAGTTTTAAATCATTTTTCTCTCATTATTCTAAATTTCAAAAATTGTCAAAAATTATTTTTCACATTATAACATATAATTTAGGCTTGGAATTCATTATATCACTCAAGATAAATAATTTAAATGAAAAAATAAAAAAAAATAATTCAATAGATATGTTTTAAAAAATAAGTAATGAATTTTTGCTTGCAGCAACAGTTAATTAGCTAAATTCGGTTTTTTATTAAGATAATGTGTAAAATGTTCAAAAACACGATTTTAATCATTGATTCACTTTATTTTATACCCAACTATTAATATTGGAAGAAAAAAAATGATCTTCTCAAATATCGATTTTTCATGAAAATTTCCATACTATAGGTCGTTGTTTTTTTGTGGTCAAAAATTGAAAATTTTAAAATTAGTCAAGAATCGATATTTTTTATTAGAAATCAATTAATTGGGTACAAAATAATTATTTTCCAGCAAAAGTAACAATCGTTGTAAAAAAATCGATCTTAGTAAACGAAAATCATTTTTAAATTATTTTAACTTTTCCCTTGAAATTTGAAAATTTATATAAAAAAAATTCACGTTAAAAATTATTATTTTTGATGAAAATTTTATCGTATCTATCAGATTGATTAAATATATATTAAATAATTTAATAAAAATTGATATCTACTGGTTTATTAAAAAAATAATAGATTATATTTGAAAGTTCTTTGTTATAAAATTTATTTTCTAACAATTTTTGTTGATGTTATTTTTTATAAAAAAAATATTACTTTTTAACATTTATTATCAAAGAATAATTTCCAATAGAGTAACTATTTTAATTCAAATGTAGACAATACATATACAAACATTATAATTCACAAGCATTGAATTGTGAACCTAGTCAGCCATAATAACAACTTGTTTGTGTTACTGAATGTTTCATTGGAATTTTATCGATATTCCATTTCGTATGTGGACATTATATATGTATACACTATATATATATATATATATATATATATATATATATATATATATATATATATATATATATATATATATATATATATATATATATATATATATATGTATATATGTATATGTAAATAAAAAACATAACAGTTATACGAGAATAACTATAAAAAAACCATTGAGGTTTTAAAATATATGTTTGTTACTACTATATTTGGCATAACATTTGTTGATATATATATATATATATGTACACATATGTATATATTTCCTAATTATATATGTTTATACATTTAAATCTTATTTGAAAGCATGCAAATTTAAATCCTTAAATGTCACTTTACTACAACTTTGATCCCATGAATTAGTCTTATGGAAATGTATGTTCATTTTATCAACATCACTTTTAGTGATTATTACATTTTTCTTTTAATGACTGTATTAAATAAAATACCTTTTAATGTATATAAACAAGCTTTTCGTGTACATTTTCAAGCTTGTCTACTTTCTAGACAGTTATTAAAATTGACAAGTATTGCATGTTAAAAATTTGTTAAACACGAATGCATTAAAAATTCTTTAAATTTAAAATCATATTAAGTTCGATTAAATTTATTAATATTATTTTCGATATTTTTAAAAAACTCATTTATGAACTCAATTCTTATAATTATTTACATTCTGTTTTTTTTTTATTTTTTAAGGATATTCTTATAGAATTATTATAGCAAATGCATTTGGAAATCAATCTTAAAAATAATCTAATAAATCAGATATTTTTCACAAAATGAATTATCTCCCCAATATCATAAGTTATTAAAATATGTTCAGTAATTACTTATTGTTCATTTGGTTTATTTATAACCATTTATAATCATTTAAAACCATCATGATCAAAAGTGTTATAATTATATGTAATTATAAAAATAAACTCACATTTTATAACCTGATACTTTAACAATGATGGCATTGTTATTGAAATGTCAATCAGCTTACTATTGTTATAAATAAAAAAAAACAATAAGTAATTATTGAACATTTTTAATATCTTGTAGTATTAAAGTAATAATTTGTGTAAAAGTTAATTCGTCAGATTCCAAACCAAATAATAAGTCTTAGATGCATCAAAAGATTTTACTACAATCAACTCAAACAAAAACACAGAAAATTGTATTTTATATTAAATGATTTTTTTTAAAAAAAATACTCATCTTTTTGAATTTGTTAAAAGAATTATTTCAGATAGAAAATATTTAATATATTAATTTTCTTATAATATGCAAACTTTAAATTGAATATTGTACATATTTCTTGTATTATAAACTATAAACTTTGTATTCAATTATAATACAACTAGAATTCAGCGCATAGTCAAGTTATTGTTTAATTCAATAGAAGACATGTTACATTGAATTTGAATAACCTGACTCATGTCAATAACTATTCTTTGTAAAATTGACAATATCTCATTAAAGTTTTCCATTGGTTTATAGTAAGGACTTTTTTACATTTCGATTAAAATTCAAATAATTGACTGTGATTTTTCTGAATAGAATTTTTTAATGGAAAAATAAAGAATGATATTATTTTTAAAACTTGTGGTTTGTTAAAATTATAAAAAGGATTAATGATATATTAGGTTGGCAAGTATCTCCCTTCCGCTTTTTTTTTGTACATAGCTGCGAAATTCAAAAGACCAGAAGGCGGAAGGGAGATATTTGCCAACCTAATATTATTAATTACGTTATATTTTGAATATAGAAAAGATATTAATGTTAAGTAAATGTGTAATTATATAGATAGTTATTTAATTATTTTTGTTATCCAGTATTTTGTTCTCTCTCTCTATTTATGTTCACTATACTATACTTACACACACATAATACATAATACATATATACATGTATAAGGTCATCCAAATGTGACACCAAGATTTTGGTTTATTAAAAAGAAACAGAAGAAACTATACACATGTTTTCCTATACACCATTTTATACACATATTTTTTTTAATAAAACACAAATCTAGGCGTTACATTTGGATGACCCTATATAATATATATATATATATATATATATATATATATATTTATATATATATATGTCCACATACTAAATTTGTTTTATAAAAGAACGCATAAATTTAAAACCCATTTTCGAAATTTTTGCTTCTTTAGTTAGTCATAAATTTTAGGATAACACCTTTATCTTTGTTCGGTGTTTTTCCATATATATATATATATATATATACATTTTAATAAATTAATAAATAAAATTCTCTCTATGTGATATAGTTAATGAACAAAAATAACATTTGGTTTTTGGTAAATATGTAGCTTCAATTAATTTTCAATAATAAAATGATTTAAAATCTGAATAATAATATCTTATCAATAATAATAATTATTATAACCTATTTACTTATTTTAAAGTAGTAATTAATTATTTATATCAGCTTTTATGTTAACAATCTAAAATTTAAATATTTTTCATTTAGAAAATAATTACTTCAAAAAGAGAGGAAATAATTGATTTTTAAATTATTTAATTATAACATTTTATAAACTAGATTGAAAATAAAACGTAACATATATATATATATATATATATATATATATATATATATATATATAAACTGTTTCGTTATTTAAGTTTATTTTATTTTTATAAAATAAACTACAGTAGCAAATTTCAGTAAATTGTAAACAACATAAAATGTTTTTTTCAAAACATATTATGTTATTTACTTTACAAATATATTTATTACAATGTTATAAATGATAGATTAATTTTAATAATTTTTACATTATATTTATTTTACAAATATCATTTTAACAAAATTCAATTATAATTGAAAACAGTCAATTTATTCTAAATTTTAATTTATATTATTTCTTTTTGTTTTGATGAAATGTTTACAAATACAGTAAATAAATATTACAGAACTTGTTGAGAAAATGTATCAAAATTTGTTGTTGACAAAACATGTTCAATAGTACGGTCAAACATAACAGTTGACTGGAATATAAATGAAATCTGGAATTTTCAATACGTGTAAAAGCATGTAATTTACAAATAAAATCAAGGAAAACTGATATAATAATAACAAGGGGAGAATATTATAATGGTGTGGGGAATATGTGTATTGAATGCAATATTATATATATATATATATATATATATATATATATATATATATATATATTGAAAGAGAAAAGCTTTAAATAGGACGAAGTGGACATTTTTGGGAAAGGTCTTCATTTAGCAATAAATACAATAGAAAGAGCTTGATCTAAAAAAAGATTACATCCTTCAGACTCATTTGATTGACCCTATATATATATATATATATATATATATATATATATATATATATATATATATATATATATATATAATAAAAATATAATTATAATTTACACCTTTTAATTATTCCTTTGATAGTATCAAATCGTATTATTTACGACAATAATTATTAACGTTTCAAATATTTTATTATAATTTAATACATATGTTTATGAAACACGCAAATTTTTTACTTTGTTACAATAGAAGAATTGAAAAATGATCTTATAAAATAGGAGTAACCTGTAGAATGTTCTAGTAGTTAATATATAATACATGGACAAAAAACATTGATCCTTGAAACATACATAATCAACTAGTGACCTAAATTCAAATTTGATATTAATATTTTATGCGAAGTTATTTTTATCAGTAAAAGAATTCTTTTAAAAAATGTTCAAGCAATTAAATAAAATATATTGTTCTAAATATTTTCTTAAATATTTTTTCTTGAATAAAATATTATATCGTATTTTTTTTTTGAAAAGTTTTATTATTTTTCAAAAGTTGCTGTCAAAGCTCTTACGTTTATTTTTTATAACTTGTCGTTTCTATCTTATCAGAAGTCGAATGTTTGAAAATAAAAAAAGTTTATATGTAGTAAGTATTAAAGACCATTTACGCAAGTAATATAATTTAAATTAATTCATTTATTAGGGAATAGTTATTTTATTTTTATGCAGAAATTAATTAATAATAGTAATAAGATTTGTTAATTAATATCATATTCGTGTAATTCTATTTTACATTTGTACTCAAATTGAAATATTGAATTTTTAATTTTTTTTTCAAATTCCTTCAATTTTTTTTAAATATTTAATATTCGTCTAATACTTAAATTGATTCACTTTTACATAAATTAAACCTTTATCCCTACAGCACAGGTTATTATAAAAATGTTTAATTACTGATCACTTTATTCACTTACATACATTTAGTTGAACATATCGTTATCATTGAGATCATTTATTACCATTCTAATATTTATCATTTAATAAACTGACCAATTAATGATTATTGATAATTTTTATAAAACCTTGTAATGTTAAGTTGAAATAAATATAAGAAAAAAAATGTTATTAATTATATGAAAAGTTATTGTTAATACAGTTTTGAATTTATTAACATTTATTTATTAAAAAAAAATAATTATTATATTCAAAAATGTATCTGACATTATTGGTTTCTTTACTTAATGTGTGAATTTATTTGAGATAGAAAATGAATCTGTTATTTTTTAAAGTAATTTATTTATTTTTAATATTTAAAAAAAATCTTTATACATATCTTCAAGTTGATAATCCTTTAATTAATTATTACTTTATTTAATATATTTTTTACCTTCAATTCATGAATGAATTTTGATTCTTAAACCATAAATGATACTAAAGTTTCAAATAATTTTAAATAAATATGCATTATTAAATGTTTACTTATTGTCATCATCTTAAAAGCCTACATCAGTCTTATAAAAATAATAAAAATTTGTATCAGTCTACTGCTGAGCAAAATTCTCATAGAATATCATTAAGTCATCTTAAATTTTTTCCCCAGCATTGTTTCCTATCCACTATTAAATTCATCCAACCCTCGCCTCTACAATATTTTACAATATCATCCCCTTATATTTATCAGGGTCTCTTCTTGAGCCTCTTTTTGTTTCTTAGTCGCTATTCCATAATTTTTTATTTATCTATTGTTTTTTATTTTTGTTATACGCCCTGTCTATGCCCATTTCATCGATTTTATTTATTATTTAATTGTTATTTTCATGTTTTCTGATCTATATTCCATTGTATTTTATTCTTTAAATTTATTGATTACTAAGAATGACCAAAATATTAATAACTAACAAAATTTCGGTTCCTCGAATCATAACCCAGACAATAAGCTTATAATAATGATCCACCCGACTCTAAACCGTGCACTAAACGTTTACATTTTAACTACCAATAATTTCACAAGCCGTATAAGTACAGTGTCGACTTTTTAATAGTGTTCATTATCAGAATTCTGCTGACTAATCCAATTAAATCCATCGATAGAGTTCGAATTAGGGACGATTCGTTTATGAATGAAAACGTATCCGTTTGCGTCAATTTTACGTATATCTCATTATATATACATATATTTAAATAGTATGCGTGCGATTTTGTATGCGTGGGTACGCGCAAACCCTTCATAAAGGTAAATTTATTTGACAGATTAATAGGTTGCCACAACTCTACCGCGCAATGCTTAACATTTTAGCTTTTAGTGTAATCCTGTGAACTTTGATAAATAAGGAATTAGATTTAGTAACCGGCTAGTAAATGAGCTATTTCAATAATTTGCTTATGACAGTGCCAAGCTCTATTCCATGCGATGATATCATCTTATTACGTAATATCATACTTATTTGCGGTAACAATTTATTTACATTATTTAAATGCTTGTTCGTTTCAAATAAATTTAAATTCTTATAAATTTACTTTAAATAAACGAATATCTTTATAAAAGATATTGTAAATTTTGTACGCTTTCTTATAATATTTTATACAATAAATTGTTTATATATAGGATTTTCCAATAAGTACTTAAGAATTTTAAATGGAAATAAAACAAAAAGTATTTAATTAGTTATTTATTTTATTTTTAAGCATATTCTATGACATTAATGATGGAATACAATTTCACTCATAAGACCACCACGACTTTGCTTGACGTAGTGAATTTACTTAACCCTTTAACTGTTTATGTCGAGTATACACGTCAGAGCGAAACGAAAATTTTTCGCATAATGTCGAGTATACTCGTCGTGAAGATAAAAAAAATCGCATTCGTATTATTATTAAACGAATCAGCTGTAATTTTTTCCCCTGAAAAAGGACAAATAAAGATCTTTTAAAAAATGTACATTTTAGAATATTCGTTAGTCTGGCAACCTTATTTATTTTAATACACAATAGCTTGTATTAAGCTGAAATAACAAATTCTGGGGAAGTACCGTTACAAACGATTTTTTTATCAATGAAATAAATTTTGTTTGTTAACAACGAATAAAAATATATATTTTCTAAAAAACCAACACGCAACTTTTGATTTTTAATCATAATTGCCTACTTTTATAGGCAGAAACATTTTACTCTGTTTATGCCGAGTATACTCGTCTTCGCTGAAAAATAATTAAGCAGGCAGAAAAAGTTTTTCGAAGCAAAATTAAACAGTTAAAGGGTTAATCTAATTTTCAGTCACTCTTTTATATAATTGTGGTCCATATTCATGAATTACATATTCAATATTTATTTTTAATGCTTCTGTTATTTGTGGTTGATTAGCATAAATCAATGATTTCACACAACCCCACAAAAAAAATCCTATGGAATTAGATCACATAATCTTGGTGGCCAAGTGATGGATCAATTTCGTAAAATAATGGCCTCATTAAACTTTTATTTCAATAAGTCTATTGAAGTTGTTACAATTTTTAATCTTGTTAAAGTATTAAACGTTCCGTGATAACTTTTCAAACTATACTGAGTTCAAATGTCATAATGAGCTTAAAAAATTCAAACATGGCTACCACTAGTTGTTAAAGTTTTGACGTTCTTATTAGGTTTTATTGACAATTATAGATAATTGCATAAAATAATTGAAATTGACAGAACATTTTTTTTATATATTATTTTATAAATTTATCTTGCCTCTTAATTACGTCTAAATTAAATTTCAGCGACGTTACTTGTATGTTTGTTATATTTTTCAAGTAGTACAAAAATGTTCAGGAAGTATTATCTTAAATTTTTTCTCACTTTATATAAAAGTAAATATCAAATTGTCACATAACTTTTCTTATCATAAAAATATATTTCTACGTATGTAAAAAACGAAGCTATGTGAACAAAAAGATGTTATCTTTCTCTGTTATCTCTAACATCTTTAATAAAATCTGTTCAGACAAAACAATCTCACAAACATGTAATATCCCGACCGAAAGGTTAAAAGTAAAACAAACACATATGCGAACCGATGTTTTAAAACTTTGAAAGCTCGTATTATCTCTAAGTTCGTTGTATAGTTCAAACGTAGAAGACACTGTCTCTGTTACAATTTCCTACAAGAGCGTAGCTATATACACCTTTGATATGTAAATGAAAACACGATGCTGATAAAACTTATGAAACTCGATTGATACGTCTGTAAGCTTCGTTAGGTTGTCTACTTTCATGCAACGTTTGTTTGTGCGCTTCTGGAAACTCTGACGTTCGTTTGCATACGCTTAAACAATTATTCTTACTCTGTACGAGAAGTTTGTTCAGTAAACGGACTGAAATGTTATCAGCCAGACGTCGTTTTGTCAAATTTGTAATAGTATGCTTTTACTTTCTACGAGATAACTTCGTTGATATAATTTTCATTGAGAAAAATATAAAGTAATTAATCTTTTAAAAAGTTTCAATACGATAATGTAATTTTGAAAAATATGAAGAAAATTTTCAATTATATATATATATAAATATGTGTGTTTGTACATATATAACTATATATAGGCTGACCCAAATAAAACTAAAGGATTTATATATATTTACATACTTACTATCCTTGAATCTTATTTGAGCCATCCAATATAAATCTTAAATACGTTTCTATAAAAAATTCTCAAATCTCTCATTTTATTTATTAAATTTTGTAAAAATCAATAAATTCTATTTTGTTTATCTTGATATGAAAATCAACAAATATATTTATGAAATTTCATACTTTTCAAGAAAATCACTATCTTATTATATAATAAAATGTTTATGAAAAACTTAATCCTCTATATATATTTTTTATACATTTTTTGCTACTATATAACAAATATTTTTTATAAACTTAGTTTGTTATTCTTTAACTCATTATTTTGTTCAAGCTACCAGTTCTCCTTTTATTTTTTTGTATAGTTTTTTTATGAAAGTCTCTCTTGTACATTTCTTTTATCAATAAATATTAAATCAATATATCGTTACATAGTGCTATAAGGTTACTGTAGAAAAAATATCAATTTATAAAATGAGTGTTTAATTAAAAGTGCTATTTTTTGTATCAAAAAAATTAATACGTTTTTTGAATTTTATCTTTTTAATAATTAATACATCCATTTGAATTTTTTATTTGTTCACGAATTCCAATCTTATAGTTCACTTTATTCGATGATACGCATTTCGGTATCCCTTTTCATTTGAATTAATTTTATATAATTGATTTTTATAAAAATGTCATCTTCAATTCAATCTTCATGATAATGTAAAATCATATAAATTTGTAACAAGTAATTCATTTGTATTTTATATAATTAATTTTAAAAAGTTTTTCAAATGTAAGTTATTATTTATACTTAGCACAATTAATTTAAAATTATTTCCATTAAAAATACTTCCACACTTTCCTATCTTAATTCCAGTAATTTGAGAAATAATTCAAAAGAAACCTGTTACTTCTGTTTATTGATGTTATTCTCCTTGTCTGTTCGATTACTATCTATTCTATTAATTAAATCGATTTCCGTCAATTGTATCGTGTTTTCATTTCTTGTTCATGTCTTGTCTTTTATTCAGTAACAAAACTATATAGTTGTATATATACATATAAATTTCTTATCTTTCTGTCTCGACTATTGAAGAGTACCATTCTTGTTCTTACTAGACTTTTATTTAAGATATGGTCAAAGAATTTCTTTTCTAGATTTTTTTTTATAATTTTATTAATTAATTTGTTGATATGTCTAAAGATTTCTTATGTTCATATATAAAATATTGTATATATATATATATATATATATATATATATATATATATATATATATATGTAGAGAGAGAGAGAAAGAGTATGATGCCATAGATGATTCGTTCGGTATTATTATTATATTATATATATGGTTATCCAAAAATGACGCCTATATTTGTGTTTTATTAAAAAGAAACATGTGTATAGTTTCTTTTTATTAAAACACAAATCTAGGCGTCACATTTGATGACCCTATATAAATAAATTTATAAAAAGTTGCAATTGAAAATATTTTTTTTATTATATAATTTGATCAAACATCAAGTTTAAAATAAAGTTTTATTAAATTCATTAAAGACAATAAACTTTTTAAAATACCTATTAAATATCAAAAAAAAATTTAAATAAAATCATCCAAAACCAAAAAGTTCATTTTGCATTGCACAAATAACATGAATATGAATGTAAATTAATGTTTATTAAAATTGAAGTTGATAAAAATTAATTTTCATATTTATTTCATTTCCTAGCAATACACTAAAAAAATGATTTTAATTACTAGAAACAGAAAAAAATTAAAATTAAAATAAAGCACCTCGTTATTACATCACAGTATATATATTTTCATTACAAGTAATAACGTTCATTAATAGCGCACGTTTATTGTACGTATTGAACGCCCGCGTATGAACGGAATAATTAGATAACAAAATCCATATACGATGCATAAACCGTGACCACATACATGTGATGTCGTACAATATTGATAAATGAGAACATAAGCACATAAGGACATAATACACGCACGCAATTTCACGGACATTTGGATGGAAAAATGATTAATTGTATACGTGTATATGCGTATTGTCAGAAGAATAGAAATTCAACATGACGTCTACACAACGTGTGCATAACGTGAGAATTTTTTTATAAACGAATCGAGTCAGGAAACGAATGTTTCTGCACCAAGAGAACGGGAATCGTTCTCCGTACACGAGATGGAACATCGAATGAAATGGGTGTCACGTAACTAATTCTATACTGTAATTTATAACTCGGTATTTTTTTTAACAGAAACATTTAAACAACGTTGATATCTCGAAATGCAAATGGCGTATTGAAAATTTCATATGCTATGTTCAGAATGAAATGAGTTCTGATTGCTTGAAATAAATTAGATTTAAATTACTAATTTATTACAGATAAAACGTTTAAAAAGAAAAACCACATTGAATGAAAAATAATTGTACAAGTATTCCTCTTATAATCTAAATAACTCAAACGAAACTGAAGAGTTTAAACATACGTTTACTTACTTATTCCCATTTACTATTCATTATTTTCTTTTAGTCTCATTTGAACTATCCTATATAAAAATAATAGGAATACTCCTGCTCAAGTCTGCAAATCTAATGGCAAAGATTTTAATTAACAATTATATTTACTTTTTTTATTTTAAGTTTATAAACTTTGTTATTCTTGAAGTGATATAAAGTCATCCAAATGTGTTTTATTAAAAAGAAACATGTGTATATTTTTTGCTTCTTTTTAATAAAACACAAATCTAGGAATCATATTTAGATGATCCTATACATGTATTTATTAAGGTATAATTATTAATTTATTTTAATTTTAAAAAATATTAAAATCAATCGATTTACACATCAATATTTAAATAAATTATTATTGACTCAGCACTATAACAATTTATTTTTATAAAAATGGACTAATAACTCCAACATCACACATATTATTAATGTATTTAATAATTACTTTTTGTTTACTTTATTTACTAATGCGTTTTTAAATATTTGTTTTAATATCTTTTTAACACGTTTTTATAAAATTATGTGGTATTATATAATTAATAATATTTAAATACCATCATCCAATAATGTAATGTTCTATCTATTCAACCACATCCTTTTTGTAATGCCATTATTTTCATTTTCTTGTAGAATTCTAAATTTATTTATAACTCATTTTTTTTATGACCATTCTTAGATTAATATCATTCTTTTGAAAATATTCTTAAAAAAAATATTATATCTCCTCATCAAGTGTTCCACAAGCCTGATTTTTTTTCTATATATTTTCAAAATGTTTTTTTTCGTTTACATCTTTCATTCTGACTCTACTCTATTTTTATCTTGCTTGTACAAATTTCAATTTTTACTTCAAAATGTCAATATTTGAATCATAAGAAAATAAAGCTTTTCCATTTTAAAAATCAAACTTCATGATTTTTTTTAAAAAACACAAATTATTTTGCAGAGTAATTAATAGATAAATGTTTTTTTTTTAAAAAAAATCTTATCTCTTTCTGTGTATCATCATTATCATTATCATCTTATATCAGCCCACTGTTGAGCGAAAGCCTCAATGAATGTTACCATTCACTGGTATTTGATCATACTATGTTGATTAAGCGAATTAATGAGAATTTTTCAAGGTTCACTCTATTCTCTCTTTCTCTCTATAATATATACGAGAGTCGTTTGATAAGTATGGTAAAAAAGTAAGAAAAACTAAATTGAAAAATTTAAAGAAATTAGTTAATTAATTAAATTAAACAATAAATACATTTACCATACTTATCAAACGAACCTCGTGTATATATATATATATATATATATATATATATATATATATATATATTAATAATACTAATTTGAAACATTTTATAGTGTACATTATATAGACATTTTATATTTGTACATTAATTTTTAATTCAGATTATAAGGAATAATTCAATATATAAACATAAATTGGAGCTTATGACTTCAAAAAATTTCATATATTTTTATATGGGAGAACATGTAAATTTATTTTTAAGACAAGCTGTTATTTTTATCTTTTAAATTGCAGATATTGATATATTAACAAAATATTATAAAAGTAATAACAATGAAGAATTAAAATATTTTTTTTATAAATTTTACATACATAAATTCGAGCTTATATTTATTCATATATATATATATATATATATATATATATATATATATATATATATATATATACGTGGGTATTTTAAAATAGATCATTCAGAAATAGCTTTACATTAACCTACACATCAAATATATAAAAAAAAAACATACGAAAGATAATCAAATTATTTGTCTCTCCTAATGATTCGTTCGCTTCAACCTCAATCGTATTAGTGCGTGAACAAGTAAATGTGTCAGCCACAGAGGATATGGAAGTGATCGAAGCAACGAAGCACTTTTTGTTGAATGCTGACACAGTAACTCCCAGGAAAATGTGTTAACTCGCAGATCGAACGTTGTTGTACTTTTTTCCATATAAATTGTATATGTTGTTTATTTAAAATGATCGATTTATATAAAATTTAAAAGGACGTGCTTATTTTTTTAATTAAAATATAAAATCAAGACATGGTAATAAATATTCAGAATGACATTAACGTGAAATTAATTTGAAAGTCGTGTTCTTTAATTATTAATTTCCATTTAGTCGGATATAAATTACAAGGCTTGTTTATAGAAGATTAGTTTTATTTGACAAGATGTATTTAAATGAAATTAAATTAAAATCAGTATAAATAATTTATTTTTTTATTCGAGTATTAAATTAAGTTAGTTAAATTAGTTTTGAAAAAGTTTTTAAAAAAATACAGAAAACATTATAAGTGATTTTACTAGGTATAATTTTGTCGTTTTAATTTTTTTATTTATAAAAATATTTATTATAAGGTTTTACTTGTTTTTTTGTTAGTATTTTTTCATAAAAGTAATAACATAATTTTGTTCTTTTTGTTATCACGAAATTTCAAATTTTAAGAGTAGATAAAATTGTTAAATTTCAAATAAAAAATATTTTAATTATAATGATGATTAATTTATTGTTTCCAAAATTCAAAAAATGTTTATATAAAAATATTTATCTGAATATATACTTGAAATTATAAGTTATATTTACTTACATACAACCCAATATAGTTCAATGTCGACATAATTGAACTTTTTTGATTTATAAAACGTAACACTATAAGTATAAAAACAATATAACAGAATATCAGCACGAGTAAACAGGACAGAATATCATGAAAGATTCAACGGATTCGACGAGTTGTTTTTTCTTAAGTGACAATATCTCCTGCCGGTCTCGAAATCCTCTAATAAAACTTGTACAATTTCGCTGCTTCGAAATTTCGGTCAACAGAATATTGTATCATAACTTTGTCTCCAGCCTTGCGACGAATTCTAAATTTATACTCGAAAATTCTGGAGAGTTGTAACCGGCGTTGTTTAGTTTTTCTCTACTATTCTTTCAACTATGGAAAAAATTGTCCTTGTAAAAACATAGTATTACACTTTAATATTATGTTTGAATACTCTTTTAATTTTTTTGTTTAGTATTTACATATATATATATATATATATATATATATATATATATATATATATATATATAAAGTCTTTTCTAAACTTTATTGAATCAGTGTTTATTCCAAAATTTAAAAAAATACTTCTTTTAACATTTCATAATTTTGAATGATTTAGGAGTATTGTTGAGTACTCTTTATTTAGACAATATTTTTCATTTATTTTGAGGATAATTTTTGAATTTCTATTTGCATAAATAAAATTATCAATATTTAAATAATATAAGAGTATTTTTTTTGTAAAATCCCATTTATATTTTTCATCCTTTTGAAATAGTTAAATAGAAATTTATAAAGTTATATATATATATATTTAAAAAAAAATTTCTAGTTCAGTTTAACTTGCAAATATATTTAAATTTCAATTATTTAATAATTAATATAACCCTAAAATAAATTTATAATTTAAAATAGCTATTTTACATAGATGACATTTGCTCTGATACCAGAAGATTTTATAAAAATATTTTTACAAAAATTAAACACATTCTGATATCAAAAGATTTTATAAAAATGTATAATAATAATAATTTATTTTTCACTTTTCTATCATTGTTATCAATCATAATCAATGTTTGCTTATAAATAAAAAAATATCATTTCAATTTTCTTAATTCTGGAAAAAATAAAATATTAGGTCATATAAATTATTCTGCACAATAGACTATAGAAAAATATTTTCTAAAAAGTTATATAATGAAATTGTTAAATATATTTTTTACAAAAAAAAATATAAAATCCAAACATAAAACGTTACATTTAAGGATTATAAATTTTTTTCGAAAAATTACTATATAAAAAATTTTTGAAGTTAATAATAATTGTTCGTGCTCCGCCCCTTATTACTTTTATTTATTTCGATATTAGTATAATTATATTCAAAGATGATACTCATAAAATCTAGATTTTTTGATAATTAGGTTTGGAATTTAATCTTTAAAATCTAAATTTCATTTATCTAAAATTTAAAAAAATAATAATACTTTAAAAATACTGATATGGCCATTGAAATAAATGTAACAAATCACCTATATTAATAAAAGAGTTAATCAAAGAAATAATTAAAATATTATGTTTTTTACACTGTAATTATTTTTTGGTAAATGTCTTATTATGACAGTTTTAGACTATATTATATTATTACAAATTGTATATGAAAATTATTTGATTTATTATTTTAAATTTTAAGAAGTGTTCGGATATTAATTTATACATAATTATCTTTATAATGAATACTATACCGCATAATAGAAATAAAATGATGAAAAGGGTTTGATACATATGACATATTACAAAATATCCTATTTCCTGTTACAAACGACCGTTTTATTAAAATTAAAATCGTTTAATGTAACGAAAACCAACAAGACGACAGTAAATGATTATCTGTTGATTAAATAATATTTTTTGCATATCCGAAACATTTTATGAATTTAATATGTTTAAGTGAATTTGTTAAGTTTCATTCTGAAAGATTATTTTATACATATATAATTTTAGTGAGTAGAAATACATTTAAGAGAAAATATTTTTTATTATCAATCAAAAAATGATTTTCTTAAATAAAATCTTAAATATTTTATCATTATTTTTTAATGGGAATTTATTTAAACGATTGCTGATTAAAAAGTGTTTACATTTGGTTTCAAGTTTTCATTAGTATGAAAAATGTAAAATATTGAAAATATACGATTTGAATGTAGAAAAATATTAATTAATATGAACAGTATTTTATTTTATGTAGTTTTATTTTGAGAAAACAATGACAATATCGAACGATTTATTTATTATAAATAAAAAATATATTAGGTATTTTTAATAAGTAAATTTATTAATAAAATTAATCTCTGTAAAAGTATAATGACAATAGTACAAAAACTACATTTAAAATATATTTATTCGATTTTGTAAATCATACTTTATTAACGTGATTTTTTAAATTTATCTAATAATATTTTCTAGTTAATGAAATTATCATCGTATAATAATTATGATTTATATTAAATGTAATTAATAATTAATACAATTCATTTCATTATTCACTCTATAAGAAATTCTAAAAAAAATATAAAATTATTAAAACAATCATTTACAAAATATGTTCTGAATTTACCATAAATAAAAAATTGCTTTATTAATAATTAAAAAAATCCAATTACTTGCGTATTAATTGAAATTTATTTAAAAGCTTTGTATTTAAACATATTGTAATTTCATTTAAATATTTTTAATTGAATGGAGATATTTATAAAAAGTTATATTTTCCACGAAATTTATTTCAGTTCAACGAATGTTAATTTTTTTGGCACATATTTTATTGTCGTACAAACTTTGATGTATTTGACGTAAATACAATGCAGATATCATTCATGCTGAGAGCAATCATATAAACAAAGGTTGACATTAAAATTAATTTAATTCACGTGTAGAAATACGTATGTAGGTACATACGTACATATATATATATATATATATATATATATATATATATATATATATATATATATATATGCATATATTGAAACTTTGTACGAACAATTCTCATTTAATAATTCCTATTATGACTTGTACACACTCAGCAGCTTGTAGGCTTCCATTTCTCCCTATTTCTCTCAGTTTGCTGTTTAAATATTTAATTTATTGTTATATATTCATGTTGAAACTGACTTATTGTGTTACATGTGGTCTAAATTTAATTAACAGCTGTTTGAATTGGAACTCCATTTACCATGTAAAATATCAAATGATAAAAGTATATAAGTATTAGTCTTTATTATCATGCGTATAAATAATTACGTACGTACATTTACAAGTTTAAATACTGTTATCTTTTGCTACAAGAAATTCTCGCATCGTCGTTTATGAGAAATTCTATTGTTGTTTATCAGTAAATAACATAAAAGATAATAAGCAATCAACTTGAAACTAGCAAGCAATAAAACGAAATCAAAATAATGTTTCAGCATTAATATTGTTGCTGTTGTGAATGGAGTTGTGTTCTTGAGAGATACGGAATTTTAGTGTGTTGTATTTTGTAAACTGAATATTGATTTGAAGTGAAAGCAAAATAGTTTGCTGTTTTCATTAGAATATAGTTTATTTTATTATCTTTTATTATTATATCTGTCTATCTTTTTATATGTATGTATAGACAGATAAGTAGATAATTAAACATATAGATTTATTATTTTCTCAAAAATAATAAGTTTAATAAAATACCAAAATGTATTTTTTTTAAAAAAAACTTAGATCACTCATAAAAATAAAAATGTGACAATTTTTAAAAAAATAAATTATCTATCTAAATTCTGATATTTTTATTTATTCAGAAAATTAAACTTATCATAAACTGTAAAAAGTCAGTATGGATTTTTTTCAATTATACAAATTCATTGTTAGTATCAATGATCTTGTATTTGGAAATAAATTGTACTAGTTTCCTTTTTCCATTCTCAAAAAATTAACGAATATTAAAATTAAAAATTGTATATAATTATTGTTATTTTTTTCTATATGAAGGATATTCATAGAGAGACAAAAAGATCATAGGTAAATATAAAAATAAGGGATCTTATTTTTTGAGATAGAGAATTTTTTATAAAAATTAAAATAATATATTATGTATTCTGAAATAATCTTGATTATAAACCAGAAGTACTGTAAAGCTAATTTTTAATTAAAATTACTAAAAATGTAATTAGTATCAAAATACATAACTCAATCCATTTTTTAAAATTATCTTTTTTGTATCATTAAATAAACTGAACTTATTTTCATCATATATATATATTTCAAAATCTGCATCGAGATTAGATTAATATACAATTTCAACGAAATGATTTTGTTTGAAATAATACTGTTCAATATCTCACTCTGTTTAACAATAATAAATGTTTGAACAGATTCCATGCTAATGTTTTGACAAAGAGAAAACATGTATGTCAAATCTGTATGTATGAGAGTTAACCTCACTTCACCCTTGTTCAAATGTGAAAATGGAGCTTAGGATAAGATCGATACCTTGAAGATAATTCAACGTCAACATTGATGTACGTCAATTACTCGAATGTGGTACATTGAGATAATCAGCTATCCGAACTAATTTCAAGTATTTCATATTCGGAAACACTGGAACTTTTCATTCATTATTCAGTGATAATTGAATGGTCTTGACCTATTTGTAAAATCGACATTTATACGATATATTTTTTATTGTCAATTAAGATTTATATTTCGAATATCTCATTGAATTAATTTGTGCAATAACTAAAAATTTTATTTAAAATAAATGTTTTTATACGCTGTACAGTCAATTGTATCCAGTTTAAATTTTTCAAATTCTTGTGGGAAAAGATACAATCCATATATTTAAAAACTTATTCTTTATTATTATAAAGTATTGGATTTAGCGAAAATTTCTTTTGAAATAAATGTGTATAATTGTTAACAATTTTCCAAAATAATATCTAATAGTAAAAAGCAAAAAAAAAAACATTGATACAAGTTAGAAACTAAAAGTATCCATCCCAGTATACTGAAAATAGGTTATGTTTAACATTATTATAACTCAAATAACTACAACATAGTCAGTGTTTGCAGAAATAAGTTAGTTGTCAATTGCAAACAAACAATATCAACACATGTCGTTTAAATGTGGGTTACCACATTCTGCACACATATTATTCTCGAGTTGTATAATTAATGTGAAACATATATTAGATTCTCGCCCATTTTATAATAATGTCTTCATCATAATATCCATGTATGTAAAATTTATATTTACACTAATACCTTATATTTTATTCCCTATTATCGACAAATTTCTAAAATTACTACATGAAAGTAGTGTCATTGAGCTTCACGACGTTACTGTCAACTTCATAAAATAATAAAACTGTCATTATAAAGTAACGTTTGTATTCGATACATTGAATATCGATTTATGTTTAAAAGTTAGTTATAATCGTGTTGTTTTTAGTTAGTCGAATTTTCGTGCTTCGTCTCCGAAAGTAATTATCGCCAAATAGCTTATAATTAAATTGGTGCTATGTGTACAGACTTGACGAGTTTATTTTCGATGATAATAAAAGTCGAATTGTAGTAATATTTAAATTCGAATCGTCTTATTTTATTGATTGTTCTAAATTAAATTAAATTTCATCGGTTTTATATATATATATATATATATATATATATATATATATATATATATAATACACCGTTACCAATTTCAACTTAAATGTGTTATTACAAAATCAATAAAACAATTTAGTCTACTTATATATATATATATATATATATATATATATATATATATATTTATATACATCAATTTGTAAATAGATATAAGAACAGATAAGAGTAAATGATATAATAGAACAACTAAAATTGTAGAAATGGACATGAACAAGTTATAAAATAAGAAAAAAAGATAATAGATGGACAAAAATGATTATGGAGTTGTGATCAAGAAACAAAATACACTAAAGAAAAGACTTTATCAAAGATGGAGAGATGATATTGTAAAGTATTAGGAAGTGGGGAGTAGATGAGATTATCCATGGATAGGAAACAATGGAAAAATCTTGAGAAAATATTTAAGAGGATTTAATGATATTCAATGAGGTTTTACAGTAGTACAAGAGGGTGATATAGGCTTTTATTATGATATATATATATATATATATATATATATATATATATATATCATCATCATCATCAAAACGCCCACATCAGTCCACTACTGGACGAAAGCCACAATGAATACCATTCATTCATATTCACCACGCTGACCAGGCGGATGGTTTTCCTTTTCGACAGTTATTTACAAGATGGGTTGTCGGCCTGAACCCTCGACTTGAAAACGAGGACTCTCCGACTGGGCTTTTATTATGATATATATATATATATATATATATATATATATATATATATAATAAAATTCTATTAAAATATTATGTTAAATAAAAGAATTAAAAATCAATAAAAATTAAAAACATAAAAAATATTTTTTATCAAATATAGAAAAATAAAATTAAACAAAATTTGAGAAAATTTAATTTAAAAAAATTATAAACTCGACAATCCAATAATAATCGAGAAAATATGAAATTGTCTAAAAAAAATAAATCGAATGAAGCAGTCCAAAAAAATTTTGGAAAACAAAAATATAAAATCATAAAATATATAAAAACAATTACTATTTATTATATTCTAATAGATAATAATTTTAAATTGAAAAAAATATGTTATAAAATTTAATAAAAATATAAAATTGAAAAAAATATTATTTAAAAATTGATAAAAAGTACATTTTTTAACTTTTATAAATGTATAAAAAGAAAAATATTATCTAGAATTCAATTAAAAAATAGGTTAGATAAAAACATTCAGAAAAATAATTAAAAATTCAAATTGAAAAAAATATCTCATTCAAGTGGTAAAAAAATGAAATCAAAATATTTTCTAAAATAACATAAAAATTCAAAATCGAAAAATATTTTATAAAAATTGTTTAGAAAATCAAATCAAATAAAATAGGTCATAAAAAAAGATAAAAGTTGAAAGTTCAAACAAATATTTTATAAATAAAAGCAAATGAAAAAAATTATAAAAATACATAAAAAATTAAAATCAAAAAAAGTCATAAATTTGATTTAAAAAATTCAATCAAATCAATTAAGTCATAAAAATAGATAAAAGCCTGAAGTTGAAATAAATATATCTTAAAATTCAATAGAAAAGTAAAATCGAATACACAAATAGAAATTCAAAATCTAAAGAAATATTTAATTAATAAAATTTGGATAAACCAAACAAAATAAGATTCAGTTATAAAATTGAAAAGAAATCATAAAATTCTATTAAAAAAATTGAATCAAATAAAATATTTTATAAAAATAAATAGAACTTAAAAACTGAAAAAAATATTTCACATAATTCAATAAAAATATTTTTTCATACTTTTATTGATTAATTATATTATTTTTGATTATATATATATATTTAAATTATATTTTTATTGTGTATGATTTTTATACAGCTATACAATAAAAAGTTTTATTTCCAAAATATAAATCTACTAAAAACACAATATCAGTAATTTCCACTAATATCAAATTATCTTCAAAATCCCAAACGTTAATATTTTTTATTGAAGAGTAAACCCAATTTGAAATATTGTACGTGCGAGTACAATAAAATGAATTTTTACTGTTTTTAATGAACAGTAAATAAATGAAGTTGTACATTGTGATATAATCTCGTATACGAGACAAAAAAGAGAAAACAATAGGTAGGAACATATAACTAATATCGAAAAGGTTTGTGTTAATACTCTTGAGCGTTGGCAATTGTGCGATGGATATACATGTTTGAAAATGAAAAACTATAAAAAAAATCCACGAGAGGACTAACAGTCGACTGAATATTGAAAAAAGATCAGGTCAATGTCGAAAACATACACGAAGATGGAGAACACAAGAGATGGTAAAAACACTTATGGATACAATTCTAAATAAAGTCGTTTTTATGAATACGGAGGTTTTTCTGCAGTTAATTGGTTCAACAAAAAGTAAATGTACAACCGTCGTACGATTAAATAGAGAAAGATACTGTTTTAAATTCGAAATGTTAACACACGTACTGTTTAAAAGAGTTGGAGGTGCTGTATAATGTTTTGTGAAGTTTAAAAAACAATGTAGGTATATGTTAAACGTTGAAATTACAAGAAGGTTTTTTTAATTTATTAATTGTCCTATTATTTACTGTTTTATGGGAGAATGTGTACTTATCTTACGTTACATTATTTTTATATTTAAATTTTACATCCTGCTATTATTTTTATCATACGAAAATAGAGTTTTGTCATACACCATTTATTATAAAATTAAAATGTTTTTTTCTTATCTCATTTAAATTAAATTACTATTTTAAAACATATCTTAATTTGAAAAATAAAGATTTATTTTTTTAAAAATAATCAGATTGTTTTATAGAAAAATGTAGTCTATATTAAAAAAAATATGTTCTGGTTTAAAATACATACAATTTTTTTCAATTAAATAATTATGATTAATTATTTGATTAATTTTGATAATATCAATAATAAATTTTGTAAATCCGAAAATGTGGGTTATATTAAAATTAACAGCTATTTATTAATGACAATTGTTGAAAGTTTAATAGTTTAATTCTTGTCTTTAAATCGTTGTCTTCTCGCATACAACGTGAATCTGTCCAAGTGTCAAACTCTAAGACCATTATTCATACATCTTATAGAACAATCTGTCGTTTTGAGTAGCTGACATTTGTGGTATCTCTTTGATGGCATATATAAGAGCTTTAGGCGTGAAGATTTTGCACCATCTTACTAATTTGTGTTATCTATAAAATAAATTATCTTATATTTGTTGATGAAACCATGATAATAAAATATAATCGCAGTATGGACATTAATTATCAAAAATCAATTAACAATCATTCAATTTTAATTTTCAATGTTTTGTTAAAAAAAATAATTAATAGAAACATAATGTGTATTTTGTATTATTTCTAAATTAAAAAATATATATTTTAAATGAATAAAATCAACATTTCATTATTTTTATGGTACTAAAAATATATCAAAATCGTTTGATTTTGGTTTATAAAAGTTTTGTGTTTTTATTTCGTCTTATCTAATAAATAATAGACTATACATTTTTTCCATTTCTGTGGACTTTTAGTTATATTTAAACTTTTCAAAAATAGTGTTTTTTTTACATAGTGTATAGTATATTTTAATTATATAGAGAATCCTAAATAAGATTGAGGGATAGTAAAGAATAGAAAATGATAATAAGCAAGTAAATATATGTCTAAATCCTTTAGTCTCATTTAGATCACCCTATATTATCTTATACCTGACCAGTTTCGAAACTTAAACCATTAATAGAAAGCATTAATGATACTTATTCGTGTATTATATTTCATTAGTTCTAAACCCTAGATCACGATTCATTTGAAACTACTAATAATTCATTACGGTACGTACTAATGATTTATTAATTTACAAATTACTTATGAATGAACGTTTTTAATTAATATAAATTTCAATATGCATGCTTATGATAATGTGAAATTAGTTTTAGAATTATTAATAACATCAGTTATAGAGATTTTATATTTTAGAATTAGAATAAGAAGATTATATAGAGATATTTAATAGAATTAGAATATGGAAAAAATCATGAAATTTTGAAAAAAATCGTTTTTCGTAAATAAATGTTTTTTCAATCACAATTATTGATTATTCATATTTTCACTAATGCACTTTTTAGTATTTATGTTATGATAAGCCAAACAAGGAATTATAAAATATTTTTTCATTAATTTGTATTTTTTATTTAGTGTACTTTATTTTCTATAACGAATTTGCATATTTTTATAATTATTTCAATTTATATGTTAAATATTAATATTTAAAAAATATATTTACTGCAGTACTAAACTAATTGAAAACATATTAGTATTTAAGAAAATTTAATTCAAAAAATTAAAATTGAGATTTTTATTTAATATTTCTTAGATAGTTAAAAAAAGTATATTTAGTCAAAAAGCAAATTTAATTCTATATTATTTAGGGTCATCCAAATGTGACACCTAGATTTGTGTTTTATTAAAAAGAAACATGTGTATAGGGAAACATGTGTATAGTTTCTTTATTTCTTTTGAATAAAACACAAATCTAGGCGTCACATTTGGATAACTTATATTGTACTTTCTCAGTATTTATATCTAAGATAAAAGAATTTAATTTTCGATTATTATAAATTTAAAAAAATAATTTTAACCTAAAAATAATTTATTGTCCGTTCTTAATTTAAATATAATCATATTTAACACAAATAAATTACTTATTTTAATATCACAGAAATTTAAGATATTTCAAAATTAAGCACTGTTATGACGATGAAATGCTCATTAAAATGTACATCAGTGAAACAAAGTAATTATTGAAATGTTATTGTGAATGATTTATTTATTTTAGAATATTTTTTCATAATCAAAATAAATAATGTGAAGTTATAATTAGAAAAATTAGTAAAAAAAAATATTCAAAAGTATTGCCAAAAAATATAACATTTTAATTTTTTTTATACAAAATAAGAAAATAAATGATAAAAATAATATAATATAAAAAATAAGAAAATGCAATTATATTCTATTCACATTATTATTATTTTCAATTCTTTTTTAATTCGTAACTTTCGTTCGTTGTCAAATGCGTTTGAAAAATTTCAATCGTAAGTCAAAAAAATTAGAAAATATTAGCATAATCATTTATGAGCTGATATTCAGTGAAATAATGATATTGGATAAGTTAATTATTCTCGAATTGATTCAAATAAACGATCCTCAAAAATTTCAAGTAATCTAAAAGGTGTTCTGTATTTTTATTTTACGATACCAAATTGTGACTAAATATTTTTAAAAGAAAAACATAAGTAAATTATTTTCAAACACATAATATATATATACGAGGGTCGTTTGATAAGTATGGTAAATTTATTTATTGTTTAATTTAATTAATTACTTAATTTAATTTAATTTTTCAATTTAGTTTTTCTTACTTTTTTACCATACTTATCCAACGGCCCTCATATATATATTTGTAATTAAATATTTAAATTATATACTTATATATGTAAACATCAATTGACAATAATTCATAATACGTATAAAATTGTAAATATATAATTATTTTATATAAATATGTACATTTATACATGCAAACATTCATGAACGCTTGTTCGATGTTTGATGGTAGTTAGAAAACTGCTATTAACCTAAATATTCAACGCGATGATTCTAAAAGTCATTTATTTACTTTTGTTGACATAAATTGTATTATAAAATTTTAACGTGCAAAAAGATGTAAATTTTAATAAAAAGGCGAAAGTAATGTAGTCAGTAATAACTATAATGTGTTTCAGGCGGCTGACGAAGCAAGTAGAAGACGTGAAGCTGTTCTACGTCAACATACCTTCTTTCAGTTAAGAATTCATTTACGTCGAGGATGTGGTCTAGCGGCTATGGACAAGAATGGTGAGTGCTGTATACTTACACAAAAATATATATATATATATATATATATATATATATATATATTTTCACACACTTACATACACATATACATTCATATCTGTCTCTTTGTGTGTGTATGCGGCAGTTTGCTTTTCTATAAATGAAACATTTTTACCGGCCACTTCAATAAAATGTTTCACTGTAACTTGAAAATACTATAACTCGTAGCACTTTGGGTGGCACATAACGACTCTGGAAAGGTCGACAATATATGTATATATTTTTGTATATACATAAATGTCTATTCAATATGTATTATGTGAGATCAATAATAGTTGGATTCAGATGAAGTAACAAATTTTGTAGAGTGTTATGGGGTAAACATTTTAATAAAAATAATTGGTTACCTCTCTTAAAAATTTAATTTCTTTTACAAAATGTTAAAAACATTTATTGTTAAATATAAATAAAACATTCTATACTTCCATTTATTAGACAATAAATTTATTTGAATGATGGGTTTTCTCTGTTTTAAATATACATACATACATGTACGGTTTTCCAATAAGCACTTTTGAAATTTAAATGGAAATAACACAAAAAGTATTTAATTAATTAATTAGTTTTTTTTTAATTTAAGCATATTCTATGGCATTAATAATGAAACATACTTTCACTTATATGACCACCACGGCTTCAATTTCATGAATTACAAGTTCGATGTTTATTTGAAATACTTTTGTTGTTTGCAGTTTATTGGTATAAACCAATGATTTCATATAACCTCACAGAAAATAATCCAATGGAGTTAGATAACATTCTTAGTGGCCAATTGATGGGTCATTTCGTGAAATAATGGACTCATTAAACTTTTATTTCAATAACTTTATTGAAGTTTTTACAATTTTCAAACGTTGTTGAAATGTTAAACGATTCATGATAATTTTCCAAATTATACTGAGTTGAATTTCCAAAATAAGGTTAAAAAAACAAATTCACGTATGGCTGCCACCAGTTGTCAAATTTCTGACATTTTTATTGGAAAATCTTATATATATAATATAATGTATTGTTATTATTAACAATATATTGTAAATATTTAAAAAATATATCCGTCTATATAAATTTCTCTTGTGTTCTATATAAAGTCAATTAAAATTCATTATGTAAATTTAATAATTCTGACGGGAATTGCTATAAGAAAATGTGATGAATACATTTTATATTATAATCGAGGTTAGTCTATACGTGCATAGAAGTAACAAGTTCATTTAAAATGCATTGAATATTTCACATGAGAAAATTCTTGTTAGTTTGTGCCTCTAACGCCACTCTTTTCTAACATAAAATAAGACAAAAATGAATTCAATATTATATGGGAATATTTAATCATTTTCGGTAACTTTTTAAAAATATACGTTTTATAAAAGAATATTTTCAATTCTTGTCGATTTTATTTCATTGAGTGTACTTATTTATTATTGATTTTTATGAGAAAATATTTTTTCAAAAGGTATATAATTTTTATATATGCTAAAATAGAAATATTTAAATTGTAATCATGGTTTAAAAATATTAATTGGTTTAAAAAATAATTTATAATAAAATAAAACAGTTTCCATTATAAAATAATAAATCAGTGTATAAATAAACAATAAAACATTATAATATATAAATTTGCACTGAAATTAATTAATTTTAGACGAATAATTTTAGGAAAGAATTTATTAAAAAGTATAATAAATATTTGCATCGATGTTAATTAATAAATAAATAACTTTAAGAATTATTAAAAAAATTATTACAGTATTTCATAGTATTTTTTTTATTTTCGAAATTCAATTACATAAATCTCAAATTTAATCTACCTGTATTACAAAAATTGTCTTTGAAATGTATATAGGTATATAATAAAGGATATATTGAAAAAAAGTAATCAGATACTATGATGAAATATTTGTCATATTTGAATAGTGATTCTCTGTTATAAATATGAACAATCTGATATACAATATCAAATTTATTAAATCGAATTTGAAATATATAATTAATCCTCTTCCCTGAACATCGAAAAAGAGTGTAAATTTTATAATTCATCGATTAAATTATATTTTAGAAGATCAAAAATAGGATATAATTTTTATAACCAATCTACATATTAAAATAAGATAATAAATAACTGATTTATTACCTCATATTTTTTAAATAGATATACTTAAATGATAACAAAATATCTTCATAAAGTACATACCATTTATAACAGTCTATCTCTTTTTCAAATTTAGAAACGATCTTATAATGAAATAATTTACTTTACTGTCAACAAGAACATATTGCATCTAAAGAGGTTTAAATTCGTTAACGATCGATCAATAAGCATTCAGTTCCTTAACGAACAACACCCTATTTTCTCATTCAGTAAATTTTAAACCGTTTATATATTGAAAAGAAATTCTTATGAACCTTTACAAAATATGAACAATTGTCAAATACGCCAGATTAAATTTTGTACAAAAAAAAAATACGCCCGAATTGAGACATTGTAAAATTTATATTTTATATATAAGTAATTGATACCAATTGTTTAATTTAATCCTTTTATATACCTTTGTACAATATATATATATATATATATATATATATATATATATATATATATATATATATATCAGATACAAATTTAACGATTGGCAGTATTTTTAGTATGATAGTTTGTGTTGTTTATATAAGGTCGTTAATCAAAACATGTCATTGAAATATCTGTCGAACAAAATCTATAGTCCATATTGTATATGTATATATATATATATATATATATATATATATATATATATATATATATATATATATATATATATATATATATGAATATAAGAGTAAAAAACATATTTTTCGAATATTAAACTTTTGACTTTCAAAATATACAAAATAAATATTATACATTTATATATTTTTGTATTAGAAAATATATATTAAATTTTTGATATTACAGAAATAATAAAAAAAATATTTGTTATTTTTACTAGAATATATGAAATCTAAAAAGTCTTTTATTCACTTATATAATATATAACATTGGTAAATATAAACCAATTTCATTAGCATCGAAATAATCTTTTAAAATCTATTCAAAATCCTCATATGTATGTCTATTATTTTTTTAAAAAAATATATTCTAACTATAAAAAATGTTCATTAGGAAAATATGAAAACAGCAATGAATTAATTAGTAAGAATATAAATAACAATTTGTTTTATAAATATAATAAATAGGTATTAAATGAAAAAGGTGAACAGAAGAAACATAAGTTTTATTTTTTTAAAAAAAATTAATTGATAATATCAAGTATAAAAAAGGCAAAAAAGTATAAAAAATAAAAATATTTTTATCATAGCGACCAACATCTTTAAGTACAAGACTAAGAAGAACATAAAAATACCCTTAAATATGATATATTTTTTATAAAAGTTGAAAAAAAAATGATTATGTACTGAAAAATAAATTATTAGAAAGTTTATAAATTTACTAGTACTCAATAAATACTTATTAGAATATTGTTGTATAGTTTTTAACTAGTTTTAAATAAATGAAACCTTCCAGAAAAAATAAAAAGTTATTTTAAAATAGAGTACTCTGTTAGTAAAAAGCTAAAATGTACAATAAAAATATGATGATTTATTTTTCTCTGCTACATTAAATTACAGTAATTGTTTTTTTTATTAATTTTTTTATCGCCATTTTTAAAATTGATTTGGTAATCTAAAAATTTCTTTAAGATAAATTTAAGAGTTAAAAAATACAATTTTTAATAATTATTTTAAGGGAAAAATGTATAATATTAATTCTAGTATATTTGTTAAATTTCCAAAATAACACAGAAATCTAAGAAAAGTAATATTTAATCATCTAACTCCATTCTGTATAAGTTAAATCAAATTACTTTCAGGTATATTACCTCCATCTAATCAATACGTTTGAATATTTGGTGTTATCGTTCGTATAAAACCATTGTGATCTAATTTTCCAAAGTGTTGAAAATGTTCATTTTACGCAATATATTTCTCGATAACTTTGCGTGATCGGATGTTGGATTAATGGAATTTAATAATAGATAAAGGAAAAACAGAATTCGTAAAATTGAATAAAAGAATATCTGTACAAATTATAAATCTATTTAAATATTTTAACCAAAAAAATCTTTACCTGCAAATGGATTTCCATATTTTTTTTTAAACTATGTTGGTATTTTGATTAAATTTACTTCTACAGATGATTTAATTAACTAAATACCACATCACTGTCACTTTTAACGTATCTGATGATTGAATATTATCTATTTTGGTATGTTTATATAAATTTCAGTAACTTTGTAGTTATTCTCACTTTCCACGAACATCTGTTAGATCTCCCATGTTGAGTGACATAACACGTAGACCGGTAAAAGGACACAACCGTTTGTTATGCCTAGAGCTTTTCTGTTTATAACTTTTCGTAACATCTAAAACATCACTTCCCGGTTGAACTTTTGACTTCATGAGACAGGTCATGGGTCTCTGTTTCCACCATCTAATAAACACTATAAATAAGTTATATTCACAATATAAACAAGTTATATTCACAATACAGCCAGTTAAATTATCATTTAATTATCTTCAGATAGAACGTACAAAAACCTTTGAAGACTTCATTCTAAAGTGACATTTTCTTTGAAATGAGTATCTCAAATAGATAATTGTTATTCGTGGAAATTTTGAAAATGAATAATTGGATATTAATTCATTTATGAATATTAAACAATAAATATTCCCTAATGTAAAAATATAAAATAAATAATTATTTCGTTGTTTCATTTATACAGATTTTCAAATAAGAAAAATATGCTATTTAAAATATTAATTCTCAATATTAAAAAAATAATGAATTATAGATTCAATTTCTTACACATAGATATTTTTATTTTTAAAAAATCAAATTAAAAAATAATTTTATATTGTCAAATTATGTTTCAATATTTTTTTCATTAGTTATAAAACTGGATTCAGTCTTTTTGATTTTTTAAATTTAATAAAAAATACATTTTGTGTACAATAATTTATATTATTTAATAAATATTTTTGTAATAACTTTTGGTTAGTTTTTTTAAAAAATATATATAATACCAGAAAAATTCTCTACAATAAACAATTAATATAAATTAGGTATGTAGTAAAATTTTGATTTTCTGTACTTAATGACTAATTAAATAAAATTTTTTATTTAAAATACAATTTTCGAAATATTATTCTTCCTTTTTTAAAAAAAGTATGTATTTGTATAAATTTTTCTAGGTATTTCTTAATATCGAAATAAAATAAAATTAAAAATTAATTAAATACAAATATATTTTATTTTAAATATTATATCGGTAGCTTTGTATTATTTTTAAAAGGTATAATGCAATTTAATTTGATTTAATGTTTAATTTACGATATGCAACCACTGTTTTCAATTTATGGTTTGCAACTGGATTAAATTTATATGAAATTGGATGTTGGAAAATTCCAGAGATACGAATGTATAATTAAATAGAATTTTTCAAATTATCCTATGTAAATTTAAGACTACAATATTAGCAGAAACTTTTTTATATATGCTATATATACAATAAATTGAAAATCAGATATATTGTGTACAAAAATGAAGTTCATGGAAAATTTAAAAATTGAATTTTTTTAAATATAAATCAGTATATGGTTAAATATATATATATATATATATATATATATATATATATATGTTATTTATGAATTGTATTATTATTTATTTATTTTTAAAAAAAAATATTACATTTGCTCGATCAAACGTTTATCGTAAAAACACATTACATTTTTTATTCTACTCGTTGGTCGCAGTTCAAAGCGATTACATTTAATATTTACCACCCGCGGCGATAATTGAATAAAACGTTGTGTGTGTCGATTTTTTTAATATTTTTTTTCACCAAAAACCGAACGAAAATATCTACCAATATGGGTTGATAGTGGAATTCATGTACACTGATTCAATCAGAATTTAAATGAGCGACACGTACATTCATATACACGCTCTTATGTAAATGCATGTCGAAAAAGCAAATTAGGTTTCATATGTTTTACATATTTTCAAGTAGATAAGAAGTAACCTTAAATAAGGGTTTTATGATGATTTATTATGATATCCGAAGATGATAGACATGAAAATACACTTGAGCTATAAAGTACGGTCTGCGAACGATAGGAAAATATTACATTTTACAATCGCTTGTACACAAATATGATTTGGTTTTTTTTACACATTCGTACATACATTATATATATATATATATATATATATATATATATATCTGACTATTCTGAAAAAAGTTCAATTCGAATCAATCAATAAATTTTCACCATACTATTTATTTAAAAAAAAAGAAAATAACGGAGATACACTAGAAATTTTTATATGTGATATAAAAACCTATTATAATTTTTATTACTTTGTAATATATATGTGTCTATGTATTTATTTACTACCCTTCTTGACATCTTTTTATTAATATAAAATATGTACATATATGTACATAAATATCTATAACGTATTTAATGTTTTGAATATAATTGACACCTGTAGGCGTGTAAATATATATTCACCATTTATTATTGACACTTTTAAATGCTTAATATTTGTTTATTAAATATTTGGAAATATGTTAAATAACTCACATTGTTGAAATTATTTACTGTATAAACATTTATCGAGTTTTATACTTTTTATTCATGATAAAAAAAATATTTATTTTTTTATAATTTGAAAATGAATAGTTGATAATTTGAAAATGAATTTGAAAATGAACTAGTTTTTTATATATAGCAAAATTCTGCGTAGTGCTATGTACACAATAAACTAGTTAAATTTCATCAATATTTGTTATTTTTGGTTAACTATAAATGATAATAAATTATGAAAACATATATGAGATTTTATATATTTATATTACAAAAATAATAGATGCGATTAAAATTCATATAAATGACAACAAATCAACCATAAATAATAATTGAATATTTTAATGATATAATGTATTAAATATTTTAATATAATTTTAATAATTGTAATATTTGTTTATGAAAAATGAATATATATATATATATATATATATATATATATATATATATATATATATATATATATATAGGATTTTCTAATAAATGCCAGAACTTTAACAGCTGATGAAAGCCATGTTTAAATTTGTTTTTTTAACCTCATTTTGACATTTCAACTCAGTATAATTTGGTAAATTATCATGGAACGTTTAACACTTCAACAACGTTTAGAAATTATAAAAACTTCAATAGACATTGAAATAAAAGTTTAATAAGTTCATTATTTTACGAAATGGACCAATTAATTGGCCACCAAGGTCATATGATCTAATTCCATTTGATTATTTTCTGTGGGGTTATGTGAAATCATTGGTTTATGCTTATAAACTACAGACAACATAAGCATTAAAAATAAACGTTGAAGTGTAATTCATGGAATTAGATCACAATTATGTGAAAAAGTGAGTACAAATTGAACTAAAAAAATGCACCATGTCCAGCGAAGCCGTGTGAGTGAAATTGTGTTCCATCATTAATATCATAGAATATGCTTGAAAATAAAAAAATCAATAACTAATTAATTAAATACTCTTTGTTTTATTTCCATTTAAATTTCTAAATCGATTATTGGAAACCCCTATATATATTCTGAAAGATTAAAATCTATATAAAAATTGAAATAAAATTGTAACGAAAATTCTGAACTTTTTAGAAACTAAGTTGCACATTTACAATTATAATAAAAAATAATAAATAAAATTTATCTTATTTTTAATAAAAATATTACACTAAAATGTTTATTCAATTTATGTCAATTGAAATAAAATAAAAATAGTTAACAAAAAGTAATTAAACAGACATTTAAGATTAAATTTTAATATGTATTTTTTCTCACTGTATCATGGATATAAAAATGCAAAGAACATTTATGAGCTCTAAATTATAATTTATCGCTGTGTTCATTATACGATTTGTTTCAGAGTGTCTTGTAGTTAAAGGGCTAAAGAGATAAGTAACAAATTTAATCTTCCCCTTTTAAAGAACATATTTACACAGCTATTTAAAGGTGGCATATAAATTAAAATCAGTGTTAATATAAAACAACAGATTTAATTTATACACGAGTTAAATATCGATTAAATGTTCAACGGAATAAAATGTTAATTATTACTGAAATATTTATTACTTATCAAGAAATAAATAGGTAGAACTTCATCTAAGTATTTTTAATAAATAAATACATGTATATAAATATCTTGATTAATGTATTCAAATATTTTTCATTAAATAAAAGCATTCAGTGGAATATTTCAAATAAAGCATACACGTTTTTTTTAATTAAATTACTCGAGCTGACTGAATACTTGGAATCGGAAATTATATCCGTTCTATTGTATTCACAAATATTTTACAAGTCGATAATGCAAGTGATCAATACAAAACTATTTATGTATAATGTAAATCAATAGATTCTATGTAAATGTGTCTATGTATCAAGTAATTATACTATTATCTATTATATTCCAGGTAAACACTATACATATATTCCATGTAGATGGATATTGAGATACGTTGTTGAAAATTGCGATTGTGTATCTTACTTATTGCCTCTTTCAGTTTCAATTTATTGCGCTGAACAAAGATACAAAATAGTTGTCAACAGGTAGAGAAAAAGAGTTAATAGACGTATGATACTATGCATTTTTAAACTCGTGATATAATGGAAAAACTGAAATAGACAGTTTTTTAATCTCAATAAACTATCGTTTCATTATTTTTTATTAACTATTTTTAAATTGCGTTGATTCAAAAAATATACTGAACATTGTCATGTTTTTAATAAAAATATGATAAATTTGATTTATTATTTTTAACATCAATTATGTATACGCAGCCTAGTTTTTATATATTCCTAATTTTTACCAAATTCTTATTTTAATTTGTTTATAAATTTTATTCTCTCTCTCTCTCTCTCTCTCTCTCTCTATATATATATATATATATATATATATATATATATATATATATATACTTAAGTGCAAAAAAATAGATTTATTTTTTATTAAAAAAAAATTATTCTTTATTTCAAGGATAGCTAATTATTTTAACAACCATGAATTTAATAACTTTTTATGCATTTTAAGGTAATAATAATAAAATTTATATATACCTTAATAATGCAAAGAAAATTGATTTTTTTCAAAAGATAATATTATGAATTATACAAAAAATAGTAGCAAATTAATAAAAATTAATTAAAGGACTTAAAACCTAATATTTGGTCAAATATCCTTTATTAGCCAATATTGCAGCACATCAATAGAATCAATTATTTGTTGATGGCATAGAATCAATTATTTGTTGGCATTCGACAGGAACAGACTCCCACTGGCAACTCTAAAACATTAATCTTATTATGGGTGAACCAGTCTTTTGTTAGTCTACTTGCATGCTTAGGGTCGTTGTCCTGTTAATATACTCAATTCAGTGACGTTTTAGCCAGTGTATGAAAGCAGTGTGTTTTTTAATATTTCCATATACAAAATCATGTTACTTTGGATGAAATATATAGGCCTTATATGAAAGTCATTATATGAAAAACAATCCTAAACATTGATTTTCTTTTCATCATATTTTACAGTTTTAACTATGAATTTTGGGTCGTATTGACTATTCGGGTCTTTTCTTATAAACTGTCTCTGACTTTTAAAATCAAAAAGTACATTTTTTTTCGCCTGAACGCAAAATATTTTTTTATTTTTCTTAAAAACCATTTTTTCTTTAAAAAACATAGTGCTATTTTTTGCACATATTTATATATAGTAAATAACCGATTTTTTCTTTTTTTTAATTTCTGTTAGAATTTAAAAAAATGTTCGGTCTCTTTAGATTTTTTTAGTATTTTTTTCAGTTTATGAAATTCAATCATACAGAAATCACATGAATCTCCATGCAAAACTTATTGAAAACAAATATTTTTTTTTATTCCATATAAGCAACTTTATTTTTATTAAAAATATTAAAATATGTATACCACAAAACGTAAAAAAACGAACAATATATATTTTAATTTTATATAACCTTAATTTAATAATTTTCTTCATCATCACTACTTTGTACAATCAAACGAGAAAGTTTTTTTTCGGTTGAACGATATTATCTTCACTTTCTGAACCTTTTTCTTCAATTAGATTTTTAACTTTCTGGCCTCTTTAAAAAATCTGTAATTTTGGTTTATTTTTTGATTCTTACAAGGTCGTTATGATTTAATGGCAAGGAGATAGGTAATTTTGCAACTCCCTTTTGAATTTTTGTTTTTCAGCGGAAAGATCTGCATTAAAAAAAATGATTCTAGATTTTTGGCTAAGCTTAGGCCTTCCTGTAATTTTTTTAGTGTTAAATTATAACTTTACAATCTTCATCAATGTTATCGTCCTTAGAATTTTATTTTTTAATATATTAAATAAATTTCTTTTATTTTGATACATAATTATTTTTGTGTAATTTTCATTAAAAAAATAATTATTAATTTATATTAATTGTAATGTACTTTGTTCTGACAAATACCTAATTGTTATATTTGTTAATACAACGAATAAATAATAAATTATTAACGAGATAGTATTTTTAAGATGATGTATATATTCTTGTACATATTTCAATAAAGGGACTACATTGTAAATCAAGAAATAAACTCGGCGATATGTTTAATAAACGGGATATAAATGTAAATTCATGTTGTAACAATATCTATAATTTAAATTTGTAATTTCAGGCACCAGCGATCCGTATGTAAAGTTCAAAATCGGCGGACGACTGGTGTACAAATCACGGACCGTGTACCGTGATCTAAATCCAGTTTGGGATGAAAGTTTTACAGCTGGTATCGAAGATCCATTCTTGCCTTTGCAAATCAAGGTGTTCGACTACGATTGGGGACTGCAGGTAGGTAAGCGCAAGTTAAATCCAATTAATTAATTTGATTTGATACGATACATTTGCTTTGTACTCACTGTCATTAAAATTATGTTCGACGTTTTTTTTTTTGAAAAAAGTATTATTAGAGAAAATAATTTAGTTTTGTAGTAAGTAGATTTTATTTTAAAAAGTTTTATTACTTTTATTATTAGCTTTTCTTATATCAAAATTGAGTAGTTAAATCGTTACTGTTTTTTTTTTGTATATAAACATAGAGTTTAATTTCAAATAAAACTTATTCATGTATTATATTATTCAATATTTTATCTTTTTATTTTCTTTAAACATTTAATGAACATAGTGTTGATCTTGTAACTTTTTTTTCAATTTAAAATATCTTAGAAAATTAGTTTGGTTCATTATTAGTAAAAAAAATCTATATATTTTTTCCACACTTATGAGAAATTATATTTTATTTGTTTAAAAATTAGTATTTAGTTCCAAAAAAAAGTTTTTAAATAAAAATTAAAAAAATATAAATGAAATGAATTTATATTCAAGAAACATTTTTTAAAAAACGATTTTTGGTATTTTTTCAAAAAAAAGTATTAAATGTACAATTTTGAAATTTTATATACATATTTATTGTTATTTTAAGATGTTATGTTAATTTTTTTAAAGTAAAAAACTATAATTTACAAGTAATATGATATAATGTGCACTGTATATAATTTCTTTCTTAGTTTGTATGAATGTAATTATCATTAGTACCAAATAGATAAATAAATATAAAAATGGCGACACTAAGTGTATATTGATTTTAGATATTTTTTTATATTGTTGAAAAAATGTATATTAGATTATTTTGTCTATTATTGGCGATAGAGATTTTTTACTAAAAACCCATAACAATTACAAGTCGATTTGATGATTAGTTCCTGAGATATAAGTTTCAGTTTGAGTTATATATTTTTAAGAAAAACGTATTTAAATCATATTAATTTATATTTGTATTAACAGTGCAATATTTCAATCAATTTTTACATTTAAAAATTAAATTTTAGAAAATATTGAAATTATGAACTTCCAAAAAATATAAAAGAAAAATGTTTTTTTGACCTTTAAAAATAAAATATTTTCTTAAAATATCTGTTTCAATATATGTATTAAAATAGGAAAACTTAATCAATTTTCAATTTAAACTTTCTTTTCGACAAAAATGTTACGTTGATATTTTAATAAAAAAATTTAAATATAAAAAAGCAAACTTATTTCAATCTTTTAATATACAATCCACATATTTTTATAATTAATAAAAAGTTTGTATTGAAGTAATAGATTTTGTTGTATTATATTAAACTGTTTAAAATTATTACATTTATAGATAAAAAAAATATTCTCCAGATAAAATAATTGTTATTTTTTTTAGATTTTAACATTAAATGGTTGTTTAAAAATTCCAATTTATATCTTGCAGTATTTAAAAAATTATGAAATTTAATTATAAGAATATATTTTTTATTCTATTGACAACATTTATATTTTATCAATGAAATTTATATTTTTAAGAAAAAATATTTTATTTTTAAAAAAATCATAAAAATTATATTTTATGAATTTTTATGAAATTTAAATGATATTTTTTTAGCTCTTGAATTATTTTCATACTATTATTGAATTTTTTTGAAAAAGCTTGAAATAAAATAGATTAAACATATATTTATTCTCTATATATTTTTATATAATTAAATATATTCATTTTTACATAAAAGTGCATATTTAATAATATAAAAATATTTTTGAATTTTTTTGAATATATAATCATATTATTAAATAATCATATGTATATATAATATATATATATATATATATATATATATATATATATATATATATATATATATATATATATATATATATATATATATATATATATAGTCAAACAGACTTATTAAGGATTACATAAATCCATCTTTTTATTTTTTGTTATAAAATAACATGAATTACTTTCAAAAAGTTCGTGTCTATTCGAATAAATACATCAGGATCAACGAATCGAGATGAAACTTACTAAGTATAAATGAAAGAACACATTACTAGTTAGTTATATTATTGCCACTTCGCAAGTTGTAGAATTAATCTCATTACTTTTCCCAAATAGCTTGTAAATCTAAACTTTATAGATTTTCAAAACATTCTCACAACTATATATCTTCGAACGATTTTCTGCATGGCAATAAATCCTCAAAAACGAATCTGATGTGCAACATAAAAAAAACCCTTGGTTGCAGATCGACAAATAATATATGTGCTATTTTTTAAGCTGATACCATTATTGATTTTTACATACATACAATATTATATATATATATATATATATATATATATATATATATATATATATATATATTCATATGGGTTAACACCAATGAAAACTTAGTAAACAAGTTTTCTCTCTTTTTAAAGTAATATTCTGTAAATGTAATAGAAAAAGTAAATTCTACATTTTATATCAAAAAAAATTACTCGTTGATTTTTATAACATTTTTCGTTATACAATTTTTTTAATTTAACATTAGGGGGTGATGATTTTTTTAAACAAAAAAAGTTGACACTTCATTTGATGATATTCGTCGTTAATTAATATTCTAAATAGTGCTGAGATTTACATTTCGTGTTCTTGCAAACTAGCACGTTCATATTATGTACGACAGATTTGAACAGGCGTCACACTAACGATATCTATCTGGAGATGATGCAAAAATCTCGAGAGTTCTGCTTTAACGTGCGGTACCAGCATGCGGCATTTCGGATTACATCTTCGTACATAGTTCGTTACCAAAGTCAAAGGATTCTCACATATGAAAAAAGTATGATTCGGAATTCAAATAACGTACTCGCCAATCGATATTATAATTTATCATATGTATTACTATGCATACTAAGAATAATTTACGTCAACTTTATCGTGGAACATGTTCGATTTTTATACATTTTTTTCTATTGAAATATAATTTTAATATTCATTCAAATGTATTTCTTTACATATTTGTAAATATACAAATATTTATAAAAATATATAAGATTTTAATACATTTCAGATACAAATATTAAATGAGTTTTAAAAAAATAAAAGATATCAAATATTAAATTAATATTTCGAAATAATATCTGCTTTGTATCTTTTTGAAAGTAATTTATGTATTCAAAGCAGTTTTTTGCATAAACCACTCAGTTCAACATCAAAAGATTTTATAAAAATTATCAATAATCATTTATTTCTTTCACTAACAGAAATTTCGATAATCTTGTTATTATCAAAAAATGTTATTTAATTTGAAAATCTATTTCATTATTTAATTAATACAAAAAAAATAATTGTGTATAAAATACAAGCTTCCAAAAAATCTGTACCCAGTGAGAAAAATATTTTTCCTTTACAGGTGAAAAATAACATTAACCCTGGATGATACAGTGAAGATAGTCTTTCTTAATAATCTCCTAAAATAAATTCGAAAATCGGCAGATAAATTTCTTTCTAGGTATCTTGAAAGATATTTAATAATGCAACTACGCTGTGGGTTTTTCGATCTTTCCAAGATACTTGGTATTGGATTTATCTCTTACTTCTTTATAAATCTATCTCTAACGACCATTAGAACTGTTTTCACTTTGTCATCTAGAGTTAATATTATTTTTAACTGTAAAGAAAAATAATTTTTCTTATTCGAAATTTTCTCGGACATTTGTATAATAATTAATTTCAGTATAAAGTACCATACAAAAAATATAATAAGAATAATTGAAGAAAAATTATAACTGATATAAATATATCAATTTTATAAAAAAATAGTAAAAAAACCAAACTTCAAACACAAATTAGATATCTCATTTTATTTTCTGATATATATGATTCATTTACATAAATATGTTTATACTGATAATCATTTATAACGACAATTTCATGCTAAAATTGAATTTATTTACATAAATGAGTTATTGTTCAAACATTTCAACATTTTACTTCATCACAATGTTCAATAAAAAAATATCCCCGTGGGATAATATAAATATTATCAAAATGTTCACTATAAAATCAAAATAAACAATAATCATAGTTAAATTTATTTACATAAATAAATTATCAACAATAACAATTATCAACCTCAACGATTAAATAAAATACGTATTAATAAAAAATTACTGTCAGTCATAACGTAAATATTATAGAATTTCGATATAAAGTCAAATATATATATATATATATATATATATAAAATATATATTAATTGGATATTTTGATAAAAAAACGTTTGTGAAATTTGAAGTACTTTATTTATACAAAATAACAATCATATTTGAAAGATACTTTGTGTATATATTTTTATAAATCATTTATACAAATTGTAGATACGTTTTATATATAAAAGATTTACTAAATTTATAAGTAAATTTAATGAATTATTAGAATTACTTTTGAATATTAGCAACTGAAACAAATTTTAATTATTTTTAAAATTTGAATATTTTTGCTTTATAGTACAATTGATCATCGCAAATCCGGCATTGTTTGAATCTAGTGAGTTTTATAAAACTTCTGTAATTAGATTAACATATAAATGTTACCAATATAATTTATATAATTTAACATTTTTAAATTTTCATATATTTGAAACAAAATATCAAAAAATATTGAATGTTGATGGTGATTCAAAGGATTGTATTTTACAAAAATGAGAAAAGTAGCAAAAAAATCATATAATTAAGAAGGATTACCACACCAAGTTTAATTCGATAACTAATTTATTTTGATAGTTGATATTATTTGTTTCTATTTCTGTGACCAATTTCGTTTAAGTCTTTTAATTTTTGGACCTTAGAATCACTTATTTTGATATATCTTGTGTTACATTCATATAACAAAAGATATATCAAGATGACTGATTCTCAAGTCTCGTAATTAACAGTTAATTCATTTTTGTACTCATAAAGGAAGAAACTTTAGAAAAAATCACATTTAATAAAAATATGTATTTAAAATTCTGTGCTTTGCTTGATTGTCAATTTTTAAATAAACCACGTAAATACGAAAAAAGGAAGATTTTAAATAGTATGTAAATGTAAAATGGCGATAAATTTAACTTTATGTGTTTGTTTATACGTTTCCAACTGTTAATAGCCGGGAATGAAAAAAATAAAAGAGTTCCTTTTTATTTATTCCGGAAACAATACACCGTGTTCCGACGTTTTTCTAGCGGATTAAAATTATACAGCTGCTGAGATTTTTTTTATATCGAAATTTTATTTGCATAAGATTTAAATTGAAATAAAACGACAATTAATTATCGTTATTTGACACCTACTCGTGTACGACGTTGTAATTTGTTGATACACACATCATCCAATTAAATTAATTGTTTTTAATTAACAAATCGTTCAAGTGACATTTTTATAACACATATACGTATTTGAGATGAAATGAATTATTGATAAAAGAGAATTTTTTCGTAGAATTTGTTCACCTTTCAATAAAATAAATTCAATGTATTTATTCTGTTTATCATGTCGAGCTTTTCAATATATAATTCATTTAATGGTACATTTGTGTGATAATTTAATATGTCTTGATGGAATTTTGACCTAGAAACTTATGTGTCAAGTGACTAATATTTATTTTAAATAGTATGTCAAACATTTCATAGGTCTGTGTGGATTAATATCAGTTGATAACTTTAATACAGTTTCAGTTTAATTTGAAACTAGGAGATATGACCGTAATATTTAATTTACAACAGAAATTATTAAGTGCTACTTTTTTAATTTATTTAATGGAAAGTTTGTTCATAAATAAAAAAAATTAAATGAAATTTTTTGTAAAAAAATAGTTAAAAAGTACTTTTTAAATTATATTTCTAAAAATAGTTTTTAAAATTTAATATTTAAAATACCTTTTAACTCTATTTCATTTTTCATTGATAATTTTTCTAACCTCATGCATACTTTCTAATTTATATATCTAATTTATAATGATTGTATTTATTATATAATTGTCTGATAACAAAAATATAATATAATTAACTTTTAATCAATAAAATAATATAATAAAATGATATTAATAAAAATAACATTATGAATTCTATGACATTTTAATCAATTATCATTTTTTTCTTTTTTAACACATATTTTTATACTCGATTCATTTTTCATATTTTTTTTTAAATATGTATTTCAAATATATACAAGAGTCGTTTGATAAGTATGGTAAATTTATTTATTGTTTAATTTAATTAATTAAATTAAATTTTTCAATTTAGTTTTTCTTACTTTTTTACCATACTTATCAAACGACCCTCGTATATATTAGGTTGGCAAGTATCTCCCTTCCGCTTTTTTTTTTTTTGTACATAGCTGCGAAATTCAAAAGACCAGAAGGCGGAAGGGAGATATTTGCCAACCTAATATATAGTTTTTTAAGAGTGATAGATATTTAAATTGATTTCAATGTAAATTTCTATCACGCTTGAAAAACATTATATATATTTTTTTTTCATTAGCCTCTTTCAGTGCATTGCTATATAAAGGCCTCTTCAAAAATTTTCTCTTCTATAGATCTAATATTTTTCTCTTCCAGTTCATTTCGATGATTTTTCTTATTCTCTATTCCACCTATCCACAAATTTTCTTGAATTTTCTTATATATTTAAATTCACAATTAAGAACTTTCTTTATCTATCGGTAGCTTATAGCAGTGAATTGAAAAAAAATATGATTATGATATATATATATATATATATATATATATATATATATATATATATGTATAAATATATAATTAAAATTATTTGAAAGAATATAAAAAATGTCCCATCAAAAACACACAATTTAATTTTTAAATAAAACTTTTTTGGTTAAGTGATAACATTTTTATTTCATTACAAATTAATGCAATTCTGATGAGATACCCTATATTTCATTTAAGTATAAGAAAAAATAATTGATGTATTTTTAAAAATCGAAATTCTACTGCCTCTTTTTTTTACAAAAAAACAAAAACAAATATCGTATAAAACTTCTTCAATTTTTCCATACTCACAACAAAAACATAAATTCAATTATAAAAGGCTTTATAGTTTCTTGAATGTCTGCCGTGTATGACTTTTCTTGTTATAAAAAGGAATATGTGTTATGCCTTTATAAGTAATAAACAAGAATTTTTCAATTTATATTTTTGTTATGAAAAGTATACAGTATTTAATTTAATTCCGTTTTATATTCTCGTAAACAAAAGTTTATTATTATTTTTTTTCAAAAATATGCGCAGGTTTAGATTTAATCTGATATGAAATATTACAATAAATATCAACAAAATTAAATTAGTGTATATAAATGTCATATTTTATTAGTCAGTTATAAATGATATACTTATCATTGTAGTCACATTTTATATATTCACAAGTATGTCAGTTATTTTTAAGAAAATATATATTCAGGTATATTATTTATATTTTTAAATGACGTTTTTTTAAAAATGAAAGATTACATTTTGAAGTAAAAAATACAATAATAATTAATAGATTCAAATTGATTAAAAAAACGATTAATACAAATTCCACCACGGTTTATTAATTTTCTTAAATAGTCGAAATAAAGAAAATATATCAGTTATAAATTGCTATATTTTTTTTAAAAGAAAAGTATATGTATGAATTTATAAGGCATTTAATAAAAAAAAGTATTTTAAAAAATGTGTTAAATTATTGGAATGAAAAATATTACATTTCTGTCTTAACAAGTTTCATAAATTATTCTACAACTCTCTTTCAATGACAGCTGCTTGACTATTTCTAACATTTATACATACACACACACACACACACACATTCACATATATATGTATGTATATATAAGAAAATCTGGTCGTACGTGTTTTTTATACGAAACGACTGAAAATAAGGTTCTTTACGGTACGTTTATTGCAACACTACATTATAATTTACCTCTAAATTGGTACGAAAGCAGACCAGAACGAACCATCATATATTATTTTAGATAGTCTTACGAAAGTATTCAGTGCTCGTCTTTTCTTCAAGTATATAATAAAAAGTGGGATATGGTTTCAGCGTAATGAAAATATTATTATGGCAATTAAATGTCATTTATGTAATTAATTTTTAATAGGCTTAATAACAAATCATTTTCTTTAATTAATCTTGTCTGCGTTCGTGCAGTTATTCATTGAAAAATATTTGTTCTTAAAAATTTTCAATTTAATTATAGTTATATGAACGATAATTGAAACTTTTTACAATTTTATGTTTTATATAGTAAATTTTTGATAAGAAAAATCAGTAATTTCGTTAAATATAAAAATACTCTCATCCATGTGTATTGGAAAATGGAACAAATCTGATTTAAAACTTAATTAGCGTTATTAAAATTTTATTCATACAGAAAAATGAGTTAATTTAATAGCTGTACGTCTCAATTATGTTATTATTAATCAACTGATTAATATTACTTATATAAATTTTAAGATGGTCGTAATTTCACTTATCCACATTAAAAAAAAACAGTGGAATTGTAATATATATATATATATATATATATATATATATATATATTGATTTAAATAATTCAATGGAATGCAAAGGGTTAAATTTATATTTTTATATATTTTAATATCATTTAATGTTTATAAATAAATTAATTTTTTAAAACAAATTATACTAAATTTTATTTTTATCAAATTTATAAATTGGTATTAATTATTTTTTAAGTTTCCTAGAAATTATTTTGAAAAAATAATTTCCAATGACTCAAATATTTTTTTTATATCTGATTATTAAATAATCAAAACTGGTTGGACTGAAATAAAAATCTCAACGAATTTAAAATATAATTTTAATTTAATTGAAATTGAAAGCTCAAAAACTTATGTAAAATAATTTAATTTTTTTGAGATTTCTTTAAAAAAATAAACAAAAATTATATATAACGTGATTCAAATGTGACTGAAGGATAGTAAAGAATGATAAATGATAGTAAGCAAGTAAATCTACATCTAAACTCTTTAATCTCATCTAAACCACCATATATTTCTAACTTTTTAATATTTTAGAATTTTTCAATTTCAATATTTATTGAGAATTACTGATTACATAATAATGTACAGACAGTAAAAATGTTTATAATTATTTGAATTTTTTTTATTATTAGAGAAAATTAACCAATTTTAATATAAGGAGAAATATTTAAAAAAATATATTTTCTTATAAAATTAATTTAGAGAATTTTATACATAATTTTCAAAACATTATTCATTGTTATTTCGTATATACATATAATATATATATATATATATATATATATATATATATATATATATATATATATTCATGTGTATATATGTGTGCAGGACAGAAAAAAGAAAAAAAGTGTAATTTTATAAACTTTCACATTCATGTCCCATGAAACTAAAACACAATCTTCTTTTTATCACTCAACTCAATTAAAATATCCCAAACTAATTTAAAGTTATTATATAGAACGGACTCTGGATGAAAAGGCTTGTTAGTATAATCGTTCAAATATCCGTGAAGTACAGATAACAATAATAGACGTTCAGGTTGGGTAATTTACTAGTTCACAGATCCTTAATCAACAGACACCTCCATCAACCATTCTACTATATAGATAAAGTTACGCTTATCAGTGTCAGCTTGGAAATATTGTTTTTCCATTTATTTGATATCGTAGATGTATAAAAAGTTCAGTATAATGAACGTCGATATCCTTATTATTTTCATTTATTCAGTCTGAGATCTGTACAACTGTCATGGACTTTATTTATACATTAACAGTGGAGTTTCTTTGGTATTAACTAGATAGAATACTTAATGAGATCTCTTGTGAAGGAATACTTTTTGTTTGCATAAATTGATTGTGATTAATGTTTATTGTGTGTGTATTTGTGTGTGCATAATGAATATGTATATATATATATATATATATAATTTTTTATTGATGTGTAACTACGTACATAAAAAATTAATTACAATTAATTTATGTATATATTTTTTTTTATTTTGATATTATCAATTAATGAAGTAGTTAATCTATTTTTTTCTTATAATAATAAATTCCTTTATTTATTTTGTTGACATATTTGTTTACTTATATATATATATATATATATATATATATATATATATATATACTTAAAAAAATAATTATAGCATGAATTTATTCGTTGCAATAATAAATTACAATAAACTATTGTATAAAGTGTTTGCGTTGAAATTAGTTATAGTAATTGCTATCTATTTAAAAGGTTGAAAGTTCAATTTATTTTTCGAACGATAATAATACATTATGTCCTTTAATTGTACTCTATACGTGCTTTTGTACATATACAGATAAATATATATATATATATATATATATATATATATATATATATATATATATATATATATATATATATATATATATATATATATATATATTTATATATATATATATATATATATATATATATATTGAATATACATTAAATTAATTTCTATTTTACTCCAAGAATATTTAATTGAAAATTGTAATTACTATTTCGTAGGTCTAATATATATTTATTAAAACTTATTCACTCTTGTATACAGTTTGATCAAAAAACTGATATATATATTTAAATACAGTCATATTAAATCTAGTATTATATATTTTTATTAAAATTTTCAGTATTAAAAATATGTTAATTTTTTTTTAAAAAAAATACAAGTTTATTTTTCCAGCGAAATAAAATAAATATTTACATTTTTATTCTTCAATAATAACATTATTTACAAAAGATATACTTATTTTAAATTCTCATCGAAATAACAAAAAACCTTTTTCACATATACTGTTATTTTTTATAAAACAGTTTTTCATAATTTTATTTTTTGTTCATGCTGTATAAATTATAAAAATGTTTTTAAAAATACTAGAAATTATGTTAATATTTAATTTTCTTTAATAATAATCAGTTTTCTTTTAGAATTTTATGAATTTACATCGTAAATGATTCATAATGAAAACTGTTCAAATTTACAAAATGATAAACTTTGCTATTGACGTCATCCATTTAAATTATTCTGTAAAGATGGATGCTTATTAATATTTGATTTGATTTTAAGTGATTTGAGCAATATTTCCACTGTCAATTTAACATACAAGGGATGTTGTAGTCATTTGTGATAGAATGTCAAATGTCAGTTAATCATGTATTATATCTCGATTATAATTTCATCTAAAATCAATATTCACACACACATATATGTATATATATATATATATATATATATATATATATATATAACTATTATTATTACACCATTAGTTGTATTGAATTTGCACAAAAGATGTAATTTCATAAGAACATCAATGGGCACATTCACTTTTACAAGTAGTAAAGTATTGTGTAGAGAGTAGTAACTGGATAAAGATAACGTGATTCAACTTTTGTCCGTCTGAAGATGTATTCTCCGAGCAAATAAAATATAATTTAGGTGAAGCACATCAGAATCTCATGGGACTGTAACATCGAGTCATAGATTTGTACGGCAGCTATGTAGTAGGTTAAACATATAACAGCGTTTTTGATGTTCTTAAGAAATGGAAACTTTATAAAGATATTATTTTCTTTTTTGTATATAAAAATGAAAATATGAACAGATTTATTTATATCTATAAATAAATGTGTCTGTCAATTTTTATTTCTGTTTGATGTAAGAATTTTTAAAAATCATAACTCGAGTAAAAAACATTGGTTTAGTTATTTTATTAAGATAGACAGAAAAAAGAATGATTTCACAATATAAAAAACCTATAATTACAGTTTGAAACCGTAATTACATTTATTTTCACAAATTACATCACATTTGTTTGCAAACACAAATTACTTCACATTTATTTTTAATGTAAATTAATTCATACTATTTCTCATTTAATTTATTTTCATCTTAAACATCCATAAAAGTTTTCTCTTGCAAAATATTTCATCTCGTCGTTTTAGATCCACTTATGTATACGATGATGATGTTATTACTCAAAATGAAAGACACAACATTAATTTAGAGTGAAGGGAGAGAAATTCGATTTAATTGAAATTTATTACATATCTAATATTTTCTCTAATTACATTTCTTGAATATGTTTACCTCTATGCTTATTTCTGTTTCTATTTGTTATATTTTTGTAAACATCAAGGCACATTACTTCATTATTTTTTCTTTAAAAAAATAAGAATGTTTTTGTATTGAGCAAACTAATTTAAATATTTTAATTATATATGTTTTTTTTTGTATATATATTTTATAAATGATGAAAATATTTTCTCTAAGTCATTTTCTTCTATATTTTTCAAATATCTTATTTTTTTATATGCGAATTTTTAATAAATAAAGTCTTATAATCAATCAGTATTTCGAGACAGTGAACATCGCAATAAAATTCAAAAAAGTGATGAAACGTCAGAAATATAATAAATTAATGCAAAAAATAATATCATTTATTATTCGATAAAGTAAATTATGAATAAAGTATGGTTCAATTGCATTGTATTATTCAAGTCTACTCATGTCATTATTTATTGATTTGTTAATATATATATATATATATATATATATATATATATATATATATATATATATATATATATATATTATATGTATGTATGTATACATGTATTTAAATAAAATGGAAGAACATTTATATGTTTAATATTTGATGAACAAATAAATGAAATGTATTATTACAAACTTATTTTAGTTAGATTTAAATTAATAATTTTTTATACAGAGAAATTTTATGGTGAAAAAAAATATATTTTTTTAATTACTAGATTTTATTTTAAAAAACTTAAATTGAAATAAGTTTAAAAATTGACACAATATATTAGATTGGCAAGTATCTCCCTTCCGCTTTTTTTTTTGTACATAGCTGCGAAATTCAAAAGACCAGAAGGCGGAAGGGAGATATTTGCCAACCTAATATTTATTTCTAATTCAAAAAGAAATGAAATGTGATTGAAATAAAAATGTTGCAAAAAATATTTTCTTTCATACCTAAACAATTTTTATAAAAATTAAAATACCGTAGAATATTACAAAATATTTTATTTTTATTCTAGGATGATTTTATGGGTGCAGCCTATCTCGATATAACAACACTGGAATTAGGGCGTACATCTGAACTGAATTTCTGTCTACGCGACCCTTCAAAGCCGAATACACAATTAGGAGAGATTGTTCTATCAGCAACATTATATCCACGTACTCAAGAAGACAAAGAGCAGGTAAATGAACATTATTTTAATTACAGATTGGTATTTAAATCTGGATATATTGTGTATATTTTATTTACATACATCTCAAATTTTATCTAATATCAACACCTATGTACAGTTATTGCGAAAACATATTTGTTTTATTTGTGGTTAGGTAATTATTTTATATATGTTTCATCAACTACAATTACATTACATGAAATTAGATAAACTATTATAATGATTAAATCTGATACTCGTAAATCAAATTATATATATATATATAATATATATAATTTGATATATAACATTATTGAAATTAATAGGAGTGGAGTTAATTACATACATTAAATTTTAACTCAAATTTCTATAAAATATTTAAAACAGTGATGTTCGACATTTAATTTACTATGAGTCATACATTCGTGATTCATACATTTTAATATATGCATTGAAGATAAAATTATAAAATTAAATTATATATGAAAAATAAGCATGTAATTTTATCATACTATATTTCTGTAATTATATGAAAAAATCTCTTTTTTAGTAAAATCACTTATTTAATTTTCAATTAGAAATTCGACAAGTATTATTCACTGAGATATTTAAAATAATTAATTTAATCTTTAAAATGTTTATGTGTTAACTTTGACTTAAACTTTATTTTTAAATTTATTCAAAAGTTATTTTTATAAAAGTTGAGCTAATACATGTGTTTTATTATTTATTCATCGGAAAGTTTCTTTCTATGAATTTATTCACTCCTTTTAAAATATTAAATATATATATAAGACTCTTAATATTAAGTACATATCAAACTGACAAATATTTATTTCTATTTAATTATTTTAATTTATGGCAATATTTCAACAATTGAAATATTGATAATTGTATTTGAAATTCAAAAATTGTCACATCATTTAAATTTTCTAAAATAATCGAAAACTTTAACACTATTTTAGCTTTTGCAAGGTTTTAAAAATATACATTTGTATGAAATATTTTTTACTGATGTACACTATTTTACAAATTATAAATATTTAGAAAAAAATGAAATTTTTATATAAATAAATTTTTGAGTGTAGTTGAACTTCGTTGAATGGTGAAATCGTTTTTAGATATTTTAAATATTATATGGAATTGCTATTTCCATAAAAAAATATTTATTATTGTTGAAAAAAATAATCAATTGATAGAGTATTTAGTAAAATTGACTTAGAAAAATTAATAGCTCAATTTCGTTAATTTTATTACGATATTTTATATTATAAGAGAATTATCGACTCTAATATATTTTATAATTATAATTTTTAAAATACATTTAACAAATATTTTAATATATCTCATTTATATATATATATATATATATATATATATATTTATATATATATTCTAGATAAATAAATATTTCTTGATATCTCAATTTGATTTTTAAGTTATTTCCAAAGATAAACTATCTAAAGTTTATTGAATAGAAAACTTTCGAACAAAAATTATTTTATATAAAAGTACTGAATTTGATTACCTAAAACTAATATAAATAATGCACAAAATAATTTTTAAAGTGTTTTTTTATCACTAGATACATTTTATTATTTTTTTGTCGAGTTATTTAATTAGTTTAGAAACTTTCAAGTAAATAAAAATTCGAATAAAATTTGATATCCCCAAATCTGTTTTTTTGTACACAATATTGTTATTCCATGACAATTTTTGTGTTTATAATTAAATTTACAAACTATTGAATTAAAAAACTATTCAGATATTTTTCAATATTATTTCCGATATTTGATACTATTGTCTCATCTACAGTTTGAGAAAATTAAGAGAAAACTTTTTTATGTGTACATTTATAAGGTTTTTTATATGTATATAAAACAGTATATAAAAAACTAAATAAATGTGTTTTGTTACTGTTTATATTTTTAAAACTTTATATGTTTTTCTTTCGTCTGAAAGAAAAAGCACTATATTATAAAAGATCGATGTTGTTAGAAATAAACGAAATTGAATTTTCTTTACAATCGTTTCAATTATAATTCTTTTTTTAAAAAATCAATACTTGTACACAACAAGTTTCCAAATTTACAAGTATTGATTTACTTCATACAAAGTAAACAGCAACAACTTGAAGGTATAGATTTCTGTGGTTGTTGCAAGAAATTACACATCACGTTCATAAAACATCCGACGAACTAGGTCCTGGTATCAGCCAAACAAAACTTTGTGGCAATGCGGTTGTTAAATTTACTGTATATTCTCGCAAAAGTGAATTTAAGTTGGCAACATTCTTACTCTTATCAGTTGAATGTGAACAAGTGGTTACATAAAAATCCTGTTTTACTTTTTCGTTGCGAGTTGTAGAAAGATAGATGTAACGTGGATGTGCATTAAATTGTGTTTTTCAACTGTAAAATATATATATAGAGAAGATTGGCTCTATTCGGGGAAGCTTTTTGTTCGCATTCTTGTACACTTGTAGAAAATAAATTCAATTCCTTGGACAGAATCATAAAAAGGAATGTTTTAAATGAAGGTTTTATAATAAATGGCATTCTTGACTTCATTGGTATACAAATACGCAAAGGAATAGTACTGAAAAGAATTTCATTCCTTAGAGTAGTGCAATTATTAAAAAAATCTCTTTGTGATGTTTCCTGTTATCAAAATATAATAAAACAACCACAATTAAAATTTTAAAAATCATGACAAAAGATTTTAAATAACTTTTTATTGGATATAATAAAAAAAAATTCTTACAAAATAAAAAAATATTTTAAAAATGATGCACAAAATACATAAACTTGAAAACTTTAAATTGGTTATCATAGATATACAGAAATTTAAGTTTGATTTTTTATAAAAATGTTTGTTTATAAAAAATGTAAATATAATATTCAAATTCGTTGCATCTATTTTAAAATTGTTTTGAAGCGGTTGAAGTGACTAGTTTAATAGGCTGTTGATAAATGTGTAATGAACTTGCATTCAGCCTTGTGACACATGTCATTTTTAATTAGAAAGTCTATTTTTTGCCAAGTAGAAAATATGTAATGACTATGAAACATTCCAGTAAACTAATTACAATAAAAAATCTTAAATCTTGTAGATAATGTGAGAAAGTGAAATTTATTCTGATGTAATGTCTACAAGATTACTTTTTTTAATGTTTAGCTTAGTGAGAATTTCAAATACGTTATTATTTTAATGCCTCTTACAAATAAAAATTTTTTAAAGAAAAAACTGTGCAAAAAAAACAGTTCCAATTATTTAAATCTAAACTTGACAATTTAAGTAATTAAAAAATTTTTATGGAAGATAAGTTTTGAAAAATGAAATTTATTTTTTATAAATCATATTAAATAGTTGGATAGTATTTTAGTATTTGTTTTTTTGAATACTATTAATATATTCCACCACAATTAAAGTACATATACAATTTTCAAATATCCTAATAGTAAATTATCTGGAAATACCAAATATTTTAAAATCGATTTTTAAAGGAAATACAAAAGTAAACATTGGAAGAGAGTAGTACAATAATAAAAACATATTTCCATGTATTTATTCTTGATATATTTATGAAAATAAATTTAATTATAAAACCAACTTCTATTTGTAAAGATATTACAATTAAAGACAATTAAAAACTTGAATATTTAATGAGATTTAACTTCTAAAATGTAATATTGTAGTAATTAAGTTGTGTATAAATTTATGTAAAAAACAAATCTGCATGTACCATGCTATAAAAATTATTTTATCAAATTATTTGAATTTTTAAAAAGGATACTCTATTCTAGAAATCATTTTTTGAGATGATTTTTGTGTCTTCTTTGCATGAAAACAATTAGATATATAATTGTGAATAAAAGTATATAGTATATAATTGTGAATATATATCTACATAAACACACACACACATATATATATATATATATATATATGTATATATATATATATATATATATATATATATATATGTGAATGTGTGTGCGAGAGAGATAAAGAAAGAGAGAGAGAATATGTGTGTGTAAATATGTGTTTGTGTGAAATTAAATCGATGAAACTAAACTTAATTACTTTTTATAGAAATATAGAAAAATTATTAATGGATATTTAAATACCTTTTAATATAAACCTTATATAAATTTTAATTTCGTCTCAATATTCACGAATATTTATCATAAATCTTCACAAAGAAATTCATTTAATAATATTTTTGTCCAGAAATGAGCTAATGTAGTCCTTTATAATGATTATATATATATATATATATATATATATATATATATATATATATATATACACACATTATATATAACATTTTTTTTAAATTAAAGCACAGCATATTTTAAAATTAATACAGAATAATGTAGGTACAGCGTAATGTAGAACATATATAGAAATGTCCATGCATTTGGTAATTATAAATCTAGCCATTCTGCTTATTTAAAATTAGGAAATATTTTTTTTAATTTATATAAGATTGCTTATCGTCTGTATAGTATTTAATAATTAAATATAAAAATTAAAAAATAGTAACACTTCAAAAATTGTATCAATTTTATATTTTTAACAAGTTCAAATGATATGAATTATTTTATTACTGAAAATAGACATAAATGTATTGAAGATCCCTAAAATATTTCAAACTGACTTAACAATTAATTTCTGAGATATTATGGTCATCATTTCGAAAAATATGATTTAAAAAACGCCTTTCATAGACACTAATTTCTATTTTTATACCATCCTATCTATATAACTATAATATATGTCAATCAATTTTTCAAATTTTGATATAAAATTTTAAAAGCATACTATAGAAATTATGAAATTTTTAAAAAAATGTGCCTCATTAAATTATAAAAATATTTTTTTAATATACTTTTTTTGGTCATAAATCATATATTAATTTATTTATGAACAACATGTATTTGATTTTTTATATCGAATTTATTTTAAAGCTGTAAGTATTTGAAATTTCACATAAATGTTTACTATATTTTTATTTCCACATAATTTGTAAATTTATTATAAACTGGTATATATATATATATATATATATATATATATATATATAATGAATAAATTAAATTGTCATTTTCAACAAAAACACCATTTTTTATATTTTGTAATTTATAAAACCTTTTTAACATCTCATATAAATCCGTTCAATATTTACAGGAGCTACCTATCTAGGGCAATAATCTCAAATGCAGGGATTGTAATAATCATATGAATTACTGTGAGTCACTGATGTTCATTGTGTTTATTACCACGTTTGTGTTGTCTCATATTAGAAAAATAAAACAGAATACCGAATGAAAGTAATATTTTTACGCTCGTATATCATATATATTTTTTTTGCTGTACCGTCAAATATGATTACTTCTACGAATGAGTATTATTCACATTGATATACTCATCGAGACAGTTTTAATTATAGATAATTACATTTGTGTCGGAAAAACAGTTTTCAAGGGAAAAAACTATCTGATGAAGAATTTAATCAAAACTTGCATCGAAATGAGTACAAATACAAATCATACTGTCTATCACATTCTTGAACAGAATTTAAAATGTTGACATTTTATATTCAGTTTTATTTCATGGAACGTCGTGTCTCCGACGACATTTCTTTTCTGGATTCTTCTCGTGAGGCACATTTACACAAAATAAATTTGCAGAACGTACGATGTTTCACAAATATTTTCATATTTCGTTTCTTTTTTGAAGCTACAGAATTTTTTATAAACGTTGTTTATTTTATTATAAAATATTTCAGTCTAATTTATATATATATATATATATATATATATATATATATAAAGTTACTTCAACAAATATGTTTGTAAAATGAAAATAGTAAATGTTTCGTTGAAACACGGTCTTATTAAATAAATCAAGTTTTAAATAAATTTAACTTATTTGTATTTGAAAATTCGATATCAGTCATTCATTCATTTTATTTTTGAGTTGTTCTTAGATTTCATATAAAAATAATCTCTTTTTTGAAAATATTAATTTTTCATGAATTTTCGCATACAGTAGGTCGTAGTTTTCTTCAGGCCAAAAAATTAGAATTTTAAAATTTAGTACTTGTTAATATTTTTAATAACAATCAATTATTTTAATAACCAATTCTTTTTAGCAAAATTAGCATTTATTTTATGTTGATACCTGAAAGATAATTTTTTTCTTGATATTTGAAAAATCATAAAAAACGTTTTAAGTATTAAAATATAATATTTAAAATATATATTTTGATTGTAAGAAAATAATTTAAATCAAAGAAATGAGATTCGAATTTAATAAATATTTTTGAAGATGAGTAATGAATATTGATTTCAAATTTTCAAATTATCAAAATAGTGAATTTTTGAATATTTTTAATCGACATTATTATTTATATATAACTTTTTATTCTAATATAAAAGAAATTAAAAAATACATAGCAGATAAAATTAAAAAAAATAGAATAAAATTACATAATATATTATCATTTATATGTAAAAACTAAAATGTAATTATAAATATTTCCAAAAAGAAGTAATATCTTTATTAAAATGCTTGAAAATATTCAAACACAATAAATAATTTTCATTTCTAAACAAAAATTTTAATTATATTTTTAATAGGAAAATAGAAAAGAATTAGATTGAAAATTATCAAAAAGTAAAATATTTTTTAGTTGAGAAAATTAATTAATTTATTATATATTGAGACTTATTTAAATATAACAAATTTTGAAAATTAAATTAACAGTATACGTTTGTATATTTATCAGACCCTCGTAATTGAATTAGTCCCAATATAGAAACTAAGTAAATTATTTTAAGTGCTACTCTAACAGAATACACTTAATAGTCCACAAATTTATGTTAATTCCATGTTCTGTTACTTTCATAATTACTCTAAATAATAATATTGCCATAACGTTAATGTACAAGAAACAATATGGAATGTATTTAATTTCTAATTGTTATAATAATGAAAAATATTAATTACTTATCTTTTTAAAAATAATATACAAAGTTTTTTTAATATTTTTAAAATATATTTAAATTTAAAAAAAATCAATAATAATACTGTTAAAAGTATATTTATTTTTAATGAATTTTTACAAAAAATTAAAGGTAAAATAATTAAATAATATATATATATATTTTTTAAAAAAAACTAAAAATATTTTCCTAAATAACAAACAACAAAGTGCTTTCAACAGTGTTTATTACTTTAAAGCACACAACCACGTACAAGACTTTCCATTATAGACTTTGATAGTTCTAGAGGGAATCGAACTCACGACGTTGTAATTTAAACTTGCAAGACCTTTGACATTACGTGCTTAAATGTAATATCTATAGAATAGTAGGTTATTGAAAGAAAATACATATTATTTTCTTTTATACTCAATTTTATATCATATTACGTATTTTATGTGTGACAAATTTATCAAAAAAAAATGCAAGTTCGAATAGCCGATTTATTTATTGGAAATTTTATGACATGAAATTAAAAATGTGATTTATTGAAAAAGAATTCGACTGGTTGAATGAATAAGTTAGGTCATATATAATATAATATATTACATTTCAAAATAAATTTATATTTAAAATTATATAGTGTCATCTAAATGTGATGCCTTGATTTGTGTTTTATTAAAAAGAAGCAAAAGAAACTATACACATGTTTCTCTATGCACGTTTTTTTTTAATAAAACATAAATCTAGGCGTTACATTTGGATGATTCTATATAATAAAGAACATTGTTTTCACATTTTTTTTAGTATTGATAATAAAATAATTTCTACTCCAACCCTGCAGAATGAACAAAAATAAACCAATCATAAAATTGATGACTGAAAAAGGTAGAATAAAAAAATACAGAGAATAATGAATTCTAATTAATTTTTAAAAAATAAATAAATAGCAGATACATTTCTCATTTCTCTCTCTTTATTGTTCATATTTTTCTGATATATATATAGAGAGAGAGAGAGAGAGAGAGAGAGAGAGAAAGAGAGAGAGTGGCCTAAATAAGAAATTTACATTGAAATCAATTTAAATTTCTATTGAGTTTAAAAAACACCTATAGATATATAAAATGTTTCACCTGTAAAAATTCGTTTTTTCAAAATTCGTTTTTTCAGTATAACTGTATACTCACTTGAACTTTGCGTTTTAAACCTTGACATATTTTCACATATCTTTGTTTCCAACACACGATTTTCTTTTTGAAGGAACTTAATCTAAAGCTCTTGACACAGATTTTACAGAATTTTTCTGCTTGCTCTGTAAATATTGAACGTCACGTACGTCTTTTCAGCGTTATCAAAAAGGCGACGATTGATTGATGTCAAATCCAAAAAAAAAGGATAATGTCTCATTTGATTGATAATACTATTAAGATTACATAGATTTAACTTAGACATGTACTACATAAAAAACAATCTTAATAAAATAAATTATGTTCTTAGTTTTCCGCCTACGTGCAATAAAAAAGTTTTGATTAAATAAATTACTCGGGAAAAATCGAAAAAGTAATTAGATTCAACCTACTTTTATCAAGTTTCTTTAATTAAAGATAAATTTATTTTTTTATTCTTCTTCATATTTTTATTATTTCATATTTTTTTAAATTTATTTTATAACATCTATATATATATATATATATATATATATATATATATATATATATATATATATAATCTTTTTTAATGTTTAAAAATATAAACGATAATTTTTATTATTATAGAACAAACTTTTGATATTATAAATATCAAAAGAATTGATATAAAAAATTATAAACGTTTATATTGTTTTAATTGTTAAAATATTTGATAGAAAACTCGTTATTATTTACGATAAAACTTGAAAATATTTGGAAAACTGCCAACAAACAGCAGTAGTCTAGACCAACAAACGGCGTAGCAGTTATCGGTAAGATAAAAAATTAAAGAAAACATTTCGCAAAATAAATCATATAATAATAAATAAACTTTTATACTGTACAAGAAAAATTTTAAATAAATACATATCCATTTTTTATAATAACAAATGTAAATAGGTTTATAATTTAAAATAGTAATAAGCCACATTGGTGTTAAAATTTAATTTCAATTAAATTTTGAATTTTTTGAAATAAGTTACTGAAATGCATAAATGAAAATAAAAATTATAGTAAGATTCTATTTATATAAAAATATATGAAGAACCAATATTTGTAAACTGTAAATACTGTTATTTCTTTGCGGACCAGCCAAAATTTCTAACGGACCGGTGGTTAAGAAAAGTTGGTCTAGACCAACGATTCTTAACCTTTTTAGTGATCGGCACCTCCTTGAAGAATGTGTTTCTATTTCTATATTTAGGAAATTACATCTATTGCAAAATAATTTTTTTATTGAAAAATAAACACATACATACAAAACAATATCTCAATTTTTAATGGCAACGTTGTTGTTGTTTATTCATAATAAAACTTTTAGAGCGAGACTCCTTTTTTGAAAGAGCCATGCGTAAGTCACCACTTGCATTTGAAAATTTAGAACTTCTCTCACATCCCTGAAAATGATTTCTTGCAGCCCAGGTTAAGAATCACTGATCTAGACTGATAGTTGTTTTTATCATCAGCAGTTGAATCAAGATAATAAGTTAGTTTATTCTTTAAAATACAAATGATAAATTGACTTGTTTTTATTCAATTATATATATATATATATATATATATATATATATGTGTGTGTGTGTGTGTGTGTGTGTATATATGTGTATATACGTACGTACGTATATAATCTATGATAGAAATTTTAAAATTTTAATTGAATGCATTTTTGGGTCAAGTACAATATCGTTTATACCATTTGCATTAATTGAACTTAATGTACGAAAATAAATATTATTTATTAAAGACCTTTGTATAGACAAATCAATATAATTGTTATGACTTTATTTTGTTGAATATGTTCTATTAAAAAAATAATTTACAGGACGTAATCATGCATTCTATTTAAATAATTTAAATTATTTTGTTTATGAATTTAGATATACAAAAAATATATATAAAAGTTCTAATCTTTCAATATTTTACTCAAAAATTACCTTTAAAATTTTTTTGACAAGTTAAATAAAATTTTATTCGATCAATAATTTTCAAAATGATTTATTTTGGTTATGAATTTAGAAGACAATAAAAAAATTTACATACAGAAAATATAATTAAAAATTGTAATTTGCAATATTTTATTTAGAAATGCCTTTAAAAATTTTTGGACAAGTTAATTAAAACTTTATCTATTAAATAATTTTAAAAATAATTAAAAAAAATATGAATAAGTGAAAATATGAATGATTATTTTCATGAATAATGATAATTTCATAATATTTAATTATTATAAGTTGACTCAGATGAGACTGTAAGATAGTAAAGAATAATAAATGATATTAAGTAAGTAAATGTATGTCAGTCTCATTAGAACCATCCTATAAACACACACACACATACACATATATATATATATATATATATATGTGTGTGTGTGTGTGTGTGTGTGTGTGTATCAAGTTTGAGGATAGACATGAAACTAACAACTTCATCTCATAAAAACATAACCATTAGACAAGAAAAGCTCTACTAGTCTAGTTTTGTGAGAGAGGTTAAAGCTGTACTACGACTATAATATCTACGATAATTTGTGTGTTTATATATATATATATATATATATATATATATAGTTTCAACAAGAATTTACTACCCTAATATCCTAAATCATTAAAATAATCAATAACTAATAATTATTTATTCTTTGTTGCTTGGACACATTTGCTAATATAATTATTTTCAAAGCACGACGACACAATTATTTTTTTATGAATTCTTGTAGTTATTCCTTTTTAGTAATTTAGTATACTCACATTAACACCAATTAATTACTCACTCAAACATCAAGAGATTTTATAAAAGTGTTTAATAATCACTTATTGTTTATGAGTTATAATATACTCTCTCGAAGATGTTATGGTGGTTGAAATACATGCCAGCAAATAAAATAAATAATATTTAAACATTTGATAACTTGTAGTAATAGTAAGATTTATTTATGATAAAGATCTTAGATTTAGTATTGAGAAAGTGACCGAGTAATTCCTTAATCAAAATTAAATTAGCCCTTGTACTAATTTTTATTATTTTAAAATAGATTTAAAAAAATCAACAATATTCACATAAATTTATTACAAACACTGCTACTACGTATTAAAATATTTTTATTAATTTTGGTATCACTGGATACAACAGCAATCCAAAAACAGATGGTCCAAAATGAATTTTAATTAATTTTAAATTATTTAATAGAGCCGATTTGCATGAAAAAGTAATTTAAGATTAAATAAGTACAGGAATTTAAATTGAAAATAACAAACTTTTATGAGCTTTTGTCTCTTTTGATGTTATTTTTATTTTTGATTACGATACAAAATATTGTGTTAGTTAATATTTCAGTGTAATGAAAATTATACGTATATAATTAAATAACTCATTCCTGAATGTATTAAATATATTTCAAAAAAAATCTCGACAGAAAAAATGAAACGGCATTTAAATAAAAATTTAATAAATATATTTAATTACTGTTCATGAAACCTTTGAACACAGTGAAAAAAAATAAATATAATATAAAAGTAATACGTAAACGTTTTTCATTTAATCACATATATTCTACGCTTTTTATTATTCATAGAACGAAAGACCCCTGTAATACCCTTACGTTAATTATCTCTCTTCCGTGTGCAATTTTTAATGATATTTATAAATGGCGGTTGTCAGCCGGAAGTTGAGAGTTCGACGACCGTCTACGGTTATTTTCAAATGTCACTTAAAAAGATACGGTTTTATGAAAATATACATGCGGTGTGTGTATGTACGAACACGTATTATCTCGGGCGGAAAAATATATATCTCATGTACCTTTTACAAGTTTGTTGAAAGCAAACATTATGCTCATACATATGTAATATACCTTATACATATACACACACATACATACATACATACATACATACATACATATATATATATATATATATATATATATATATAAACAAGACCGGAAAAAAAACATTATTTTTAGAAGTAACATATTTTTGTCAAAAAAAGTAATTTATATTTTTATTTTAAAATATAATTTGCTTCAGTGTCAACAATACTTTCTTATCTTCTCTGCAAAATCTATTTTTTTTGTTATTGTAAATAATGTTTTATCAATTTGAATTGTTGAAAAATTAACTAGAATCTTTGTGATTAATGCAATATTAATTAAATCTTTACAATCACTATAATTACCAGCCTAAAAAAATTCACACAGTTTCTAAAATTAACATTTCTAAAATCGATTTTGTTCATATAAAATCAAATGACGCGATTTTATGTTAAAAAATAGTATTTTTTAACACAAAATCAATTACATTTATAAAAAAATTCAAATTAAATTTCAAGTAGATTCAATATTTTAATTCTTCAGTGTATTTTCTTTACTCAAGTTTCCCATGTTTTAATATATGGTTCTTGGGACCTCTTTTCTAAACATTATTTTCATTTTCAAGTATATCTATTAATTTTTTTTTCATTTTTCCTCCAAATTAATTATTTGGAACAAAACTATTATATTTTACCTGGAATTTTTATATTTTTATAGTAACAAGTATTATTTTTTTGATTTTTCGAATTTTAAGAAAAATATGAAAATGTTAAATAATCATTTTTTTCTTAACAAAATTGCATTTTCTAAAAATTAATGTTATTTTTGCTGGAAAATTATTATTTTCTACTAAAATAACTGAATCCTGGTGAAAAAGTTTGACTAACAGTGAATTTTAAAATTTTCAATTTTTGGCCTCATAAAAATCACGACCTATAGTATGGAAAATTTCATAAAAAATCAACATTTTTAAAAATTGATTTTTATGGTCTAAAATGAAGAATTGTGTAGAAAATGAAACGAAACAGCTGTTAAAATCGTTTTTTTGAACACAGTATCGATTGTATTTACAGATAATTTGATTTAATTAATTTTCCACTGCTTCTTCAAACAGATGATGACTATTTTCATTTTTCAACATCTATATCGAAGAAAGTTTTTATTTTTCACTAAAATTTTATAAAATGAATGAAGCTGCATGTTTTCAATTAAAATTTCACTTGCTAATAATAACAAGTATTATTTTATTTTACTTTTTCAAATTTTAAGACAAGTAGAAAAATAATCAAAAATCAACTTTCTCTTACCAAAATTGTATTTTCTAGCAATTAATGTTATTTTTGCTAGAAAATCACTATTTTCTATTTAAATAGTTAATTTTTGATGAAAAATATCAATTAAAAGTAAATTTTAAAATTTTCAATTTTTGAGCTCAAAAAAACCACGACCTATAGTATGGAAAATTTCTTAAAAAATTTACATTTTTGAAAATTGATTTTTATGGTTTAAAATGAACAATAGTATAGAAAATAGAATAAAACAACCATTAAAATCGTCTATTCGAACACAGAATTGATTATAATTACAGTTAAATTGATTTAGTTAATGGGCTGCCACTGATTCAGGAGAAAAATATAATTTTTATTTTTAAGCATGTCTGTTAATATTTTTTTTTTATTTTTCACATAAATTATTTATTTATAATAAAACTAGATATTTCAATTACATTTTTATGTTTTTACAATACAAAATATTATTTTTTTCGTTTTTTTAAAAGCTTAAGAAAAACAGGAATTCTTAAAAAAACAACTTTCTCTTACCAACATTTTATTTTCTAATAATTAATATTATTTTTACTGAAAAATTATTATTTTTTATCAAAATAATCGAGTCCTGATGAAAAATTTTATCAACTGTAAATTTTAAAATTTTCAATTTTTTGACTTCAAAAAAACCACGACCTATAGTATGGAAAATTTCATAAAAAATCAACATTTTTAAAAATTGATTTTTATGGTGTATAATCAAAGATCAACACTAAAATTAAGCAAATCAATGATTAAAATCTAATTTTGGAACATAAAACAAATTATATTTACAGAAAACTTGATTTAGCTAATTAGCTACTATTTAAAGTAAAAATTGACTATTTTCATTTTAAAACGTATTTATTAAAATAAATTATCATTTTTTTACTGAAATCATTTACCCCTAGTGACAAAATAAATTTCTAACAATTTTTTTTATATTCTGACAAGATAGGTAGTTTATTTATATTTTTGAATTACATTGAAAAAAAGAAAAATAATCCAAAATCAATTTTCAATTATCAAAATCATATTTTGTAGTCACAATAATTACTTTGACCGAAATTTGATTATTTTGTTATAAAATAATTAATTTCTATTAAAAAAATATCATTTACTAGTAAAATTCGAAATATTCAATTATTAAATCTAAAAAATAGAATTCAAAATTTCATGAAAAATTGACATTTTTAAAATAAATTCTTTTATTTAAAATAAAGAATCAATCGGAATTAAAACGAACCAATATCTAAAATCATCACATTATTGAACTGAAAACATATATATTTATTTTTTTGTAAAAAAAAAATAACTAGATCTTATTTTAATAAAACACAATTCAAGAAATTATAACTTTTAGATTTCTATTGATTCATGTGATTCACTATCTTTTATATTGAAGTTTCAGTCAAGTATCTGCAAGTAATTATAATAGATAACACCCGAAAATTGCGCAGATAAAATACAATTTTTTAAATGTAATTTCTTTTTAAAATAAAAAAATAATATGAGACTTAAATTATAAATATTTAAATAACAGTACAAAAAATCTTGACTTACAAATTCAAAACAAAATCTTTTAGTTTAATAGATAAGCTATATAAACATTAACAAAAAGTCACTAAAACCAAAGGAAATTTAATTGTTAAAAAAATACAAAAAAAACACATTTTTTTAAAAAACAATATTTTTTAGATAAACAAATTATTGCATATATTTTTTTTAAGAAAAATATATAAGTACTTCCAGATCCTTGTAATAAAGTGATAAAATGAAATATAATTTTAAATAATAAAATCATCAATATAAATAGAATATTGTATAAAATTGATTGAGATTTTCAGTCTCAAATAATATATTTTAATAATCAAGATTTTTTTATATAATCTAATATATGTAAGTATATTATTTTAAAGTGATCAATATTTTTTTTTATAAACTGAAACACGATATTGCCAATTTTGTCAATTACATTTAACAAGTTTACACAACGTCTCATTTCGTATTGCATTAATAAAACGACATCTTAATTGAAAATAACCACGCACCGTGCGAATTTCACGTCACGTATTACCCATTAAATACTATAAATATTGCTTCGTAGTACAAGTTTGGAAAGTACGAATTTATAACAATTTTGTAGCTGTTTCTATCGTACTTTATCCGGTACGTGTCGTATCGATAAACGTTGTATGTAAATGAGACGATATACATCTACAATCTTTAATATTGCGCTTTTTGGAAAAATGCTAATTTCGATCGAGCGATAATAGGCAATATGTTTCAATCAACAGTTTGTTTTATGTACATATATATATATATATATATATATATATATATATATATATATATATATATATATATATAATGTACTTGTGTTTGATATCATCAATCATTCTTTTATATATAATCAAATAATTGTAAGAAAATTAATTTACTAACCTAAGAACTACTTCTTGTGTAATTAATCACGTTTATTACGTTAATATAAATTATTAAGTAGGAGGAGACAGTTAGCACTTCATGATTATTTATTTTTGTCGTTCCTTTGAAATTCGGTAGACTCATATAATAAAATTACTTCAATTAATTTTCGAAAGTATGTTTGTAGATATGCATTCAATAAAATGTTAAATTAAATTACTTAAAATAAATTTGTTTTTCTTTACTCAATATTTAATTTATTTGAATGTATAATTGAAATTGTTTCATAAATAAAATAAGTATTAATACCCAAAAAAAATCAAAATTTAAAATCATAGATAAAAATATTCTAATTTTGTATTTTTTTATAAACATATTTGAAATTTAAATTTATATTTTATTATAATTATTATTTTTTTTAAAAAAAAACCTTTTTAATTACTATTCTTTTTGTTTTTTTAATTTAAATTATTATATCAAAAATTACTTATCACACAATTAATATATTATATATATATATATATATATATATATATATATATATATATATATATATATATATATATATATATATATATATATATATATATATATATATATATATATATATATATATATGATTATATATAGATAAAACTTTATGATAAAACTTTAAATTAAATCCCTATCGAAAGTTCTATTTAACCTAAAAAAACATGCTTTAAATATATATACATACACATGTGTATACATAAACAGTGTTTTTAGATCAGATAAAATTTTCGATAGGGATTCAATTTAAAGTTTTATCACGCTTAAAAAAACAATCTATATATGAGGTTCATTTGATAAGTATGGTAAAAAAGTGAGAAAAACTAAATTGAAAAATTTAATTTAATTAATTAAATTAAACAATAAATAAATTTACCATACTTATCAAACGACCCTTGTATATTTTTGAAATACATATTTAAACAAAAATATGAAAAATTAATCGAGTATAAAAATATGTGTTAGAAAAGAAAAATGATAATTGTTTAAAATTTTATAGAGTTTATAATGATATTTTTATTATTATCATTTTATTATATTATTTTATTGATTAAAAGTTAATTATATTATATTTTTGTTATCAGAGAATTATATAATAAATACAATTATTATAAATTAGATATATAAATTAGAAAGTATACATGAGGTTAGAAAAATTATCAATGAAAAATTAAATAGAGTTAAAAGATATTTTAAATATTAAATTTTAAAAACTATTTTTAGAAATATAATTTAAAAAAGTACTTTTCAACTAATTTTTTTTTACAAAAAATATCATTTAAATTTATATATGAACAAACTTTCCATTAAATAAATTAAAAAAGTAGCACTTAATAATTTCTGTTGTAAATTAAATATTACGGTCATATCTCCTAGTTTCAAATTAAACTGAAACTGTATTAATATATATATATATATATATATATATATATATATATATATATATATATATATAAACTGACCCTCGTATATATATATATATATATATATATATATATATATATATATATATATATATATATATATATATATATATATATGCAATAAATAGATAATAAATGAATAAATGATTTAGAATTGTGAATATAAAGTAAAAAAAATAGAGATAATAAAAAATCTAATAAAAGTGTAATATAATTTAGTTGAAAATTTATTATACTGTTTTCTTTTATAAAACACTTTTATATTCTCATTTCTGACTTACATTCTGCGATGGCACAACAATATAGTTCTTACATAAGTAGTAATTTAGTGTCTGAAAGACACCGGTCAATGTCAGAATATCGTGACAAAATATAAAATGCCGACAGTTGAAATTAAAGACGTAAACAACGTACAAAAAAATTAACTTTTTCGTTTTATATATTTCCATTCTTTTTACAAATAAATTCGTACAAGCACTGAAATAATAATTCGTTTATAAAAACACAAAAGATCTATCCGGACGGTTTGTAATAAAAGGAAAACATAATTTTTTTTCAAGTAGTAATTATTTTGCTTGTTTGTCAACCATAACTCATATTAAAATTTAATCAAATTTTATATTTTTTTTCTTTCGTTATTTGTATTTTTGTGTTCGTTAATAATTTTCAAGACTTTTATTTTTTAATAAATAAATAAATGTATTTTAATTTTTAAGTAAATTTATATACATACATACATACATACATATATATATATATATATATATATATATATATATATATATATATATATAGGTTTTCCAATAAGAATGTTAGAATTTTGACAGCTGGTAGAAAGGCATGTTTGAATTTATTTTTAACCTCATTTTGACATTTTAACTAAGTATAGTTTGGCAAATTATTATGGAACGTTTAAAACTTCAACAATGCTTAGAAATCGTAAAAACTTCAACAGATTTATTGAAACAAGAGTTTAATGAGTCCATTATTTCACGGAATGAACCCATCAATTGGCCATCAAGATCATGTGATATAACTCCATTAGATTATTTTCTGTGGGATTATGTGAAATCATTAGTTTATGATAATAAACCACAAACAACAGAATCATTAAAAATAAACATTGAACATGTAATTCATGAAATTGGACCACAATTATGTGAAAGAGTGTCAGGTGAAGTTGTGATAGTCATATGAGTGAAATTGTGTTCCATCATTAATGCTTAAAAATAAAAAAAAGTAATTAATTAAATACTTTTCGTTTTATTTCTATTTAAACTTCTGAAACGCTTATTGGAAAACCCTATATATATATTAAAAATTAATATATGAAAATATTCTACAATATATATAATTATAAAAGTATTATTTGGAATATATTATTAGTTTATTATTCATTCCATTCTATTCTGGATAAGTAATACTATACTTTACTAAAAATCAATACATAATCTTAAACGAAAACAATTTCGATCTTGATACATGTTTAAATATGCGTAAGCTGAACTCAATTATGTTTTGTGTATCTTATTTATATCTCACAATAGCTAACATAAAAGCAACCTTTTTAAAAATAGTATACAATGAATAAGAGTAGATTGTTTCGTCGTAGTGCCAAAAATATTTCCTCATTAAATTCAAACTCTATTATAATGTTATTACGCCTATTATCTCTATTGTTCTCTATTCATTTTTTTGAAAAACTTGATAACTTTGAAAGATAATGTTTAAAATGTAACTTTTTTATTTATGTTATGATTGTTTTTCAAAAAACACACATTTATGTATTATTAAAAAAGTTTCGAAATTAGTATAATTTTTTGCAATTCATAATTTTTTCTAATTTATTTATTATTTTTAATAATAATAATAATTTGTAATAATAATATTATTTTTAATAATAATAATATCTGTTAATATTTTTTTTTATTTTTCACATAAATTATTTATTTATAACAAAACTAGATATTTCAATCACATTTTTATGTTTTTATAATACAAAATATTATTTTTTCGTTTTTTTAAAAGCTTAAGAAAAACAAGAAATTCTTAAAAAAACAACTTTCTCTTACCAAAATTTTATTTTCTAATAATTATTATTATTTTTACCGAAAAAATATTATTTTCTATCAAAATAATCGAGTCCTATTGAAAAATTTTATCTAACCGTGAATTTTAAAATGTTCAATTTTTGACTTCAAAAAAACCACGACCTATAGTATGGAAAATTTCATAAAAAATAAACATTTTTAAAAATTTATTTTTATGGTATATAATCGAAGATCGACACTGAAATAAACCAAATAAATGATTAAAATCTAATTTTTAATAATAATAATAATGTGTCTTTTTTATTTCAAATTCTTTACTCTTACCAACAATTTTATTTTCAATTAATGTTTGGTGTTAAATAATTTTTCTATATCCTTTTTTATTTGTAATTGAACAATCTGCCATTTTATAATGTAATATTTTTCATTAGATTTGAAAACGATATTTCATTAAAGTATTTAATAATCACTTATTGTTTCTTCTATTTTTAAACCATTATTGTCAGAGTGTTATATTATAAAATCTTTTATAATTAGAACTCTAACGATGATTGTATCGTCATCGAAATGCATATCAGCGAATAAAATGAGTAATAAAATATTACTGAACATTTTTATAAAATCTTTTATTGTTGAGGATGATTGTATTGAAATGATTTTTCAGTAATATAATGAATAGTTACAGGTAAAATTTTATAATTTCAGCATGGAGGAATGCCTTAAACTAAATAAGTTCATATTGTCAATATTTGTGATTAACAAATAAAAAATAGTTTGCATAAAGTTAAAAGTTGTGAAATTTAAATTTTTATTAACAGAATTAAAGAAAACATTTGTCTTTTAAGTCAGCAAACTGCTACTTTAGTTCATAATCGTAAAGATAAACTTTATCTACATTTGAAAAAAAATTAACATCATATTCAATGACTTCCACTCGCTAGATACTTTACATTTTAATGAATTGAATTCTGATGAAGTACGAACTTTATAAACTTTTTGAATGTTTCAAAGAGTTTATAGAAATTTGAAACAAACATAAAAACTTACTATAAGCATAATCGTATTTTCTTAAAAAATACTTTGACATTATCAAAAAAAAACACCTCTTCGTGTACAAAAAAAATGTGCCATAGACATGAAACATAGATGAGTGACGTTGGTGTTAGTTCATTTGGTTTCAGTTCGGATTACGGTTTAAATTTTAATTCAATTAATTATTACCGAGCTTATTAACACGGTTTCATCCACGCATGCAAGAACCTCAAGCGTCATCTCTGACGAAACACTATCTCTGGGAAATCAAAATGTTTCGGTTCGTCGCACCTGTAGATTACTCCTAACGCCTTCTCTGTTCCAGAAGCAACTCTATCCTCCATCGATTTTCTCTACACAATGCCCTTTTTACAATTACGTATACACGCTCTGTTTACATAGCTCACGAACGTATGCATATACGATTCGATTGTGGAATGAGCAATCATATATATTTATTTCATTTGAATATAATGATTAGTGTACGCAGATCAATGCCATACCTCCATTTTATGACAAACAATTGTAATTCCGTTCGCGCACGAAACATGTACACGAAGATTAACGAAAAATATGCTCTTGACATGTACGGATCGACTACCTTCTTCTGGCTCCCTATGGCTACAGTTTACTGTCTCCACTATTTAGTTTTAGATGCATGCTGCTTATGGACGGTTGACTGTTATCAACATACGTATTGGTTTTAAGTATTTATTATATCGAAATAACTAAACAACTATCATTTAAAAATAAATAAACATTCAAGCGTATCAAACGAAATATAGGTGTAAAGAAATGCAACTCATATCGATTAAATGTAATTGTAATAATCGAAATGTCTTTCAAATATAAAATGATTCAACATGTGCACAGTATTAAAAATAATTTAAGAAAATAAATGCATATATTCTACATGTTTCACTAATAATATTGTACTATTTAAATGAATGTTTTAAAAAATAAATTCTATATTAAATACATAGTTTCACTGTCTCGTAGTGAATTAAAAATATATTTTTTAATCCGATTTAATCTCCAGTGTACTTTGTGTATTTCTTATGTAAATTTAATAACTGTGATAATTATGTGTTAATATGGTGTTATCTTTATCTAAATATATTTGTTTGTGTGTTTTTATCTACACTCGTGCAGGTATATTATGACATGTATAAAGTTTTGTTGTAATACAAATATTTTATTTAAAAAGTGTTCTGATTTTTTTTAATTAAAAAAAGATCAAGAGATTTTAATCTGGATGTATTTACATTCAAATGTTTTCTTTGTGAATGTCACGTGAGTTGATTGGCCATGCGCGGTAAATTTCAAGTGTTGATTGTTGACCTGTTTTGTAAATTAATTGTATTTTTTGCTAGTATTTAGTTTAATTTTATAATTTATTTATGTTCGTAGGGGAACTTCAATACAATTACATATAAAGTATTCGTTTTGTGACATATTTTTACATAATTTACAAACATTTTGGAAATGAACAAAATTAAAAAGTCTATAATTTTTACTTACCGTAAATCATAAATATGTAAATCGAGTAAATTGGCATTTTAAAAATTAAATTATTTAAACAGTAATTTAATTATATATATATATATATATATATATATATATATATATATATATATAAATGCATACAAACACCTTGACCTCTTTTATAATATTTTTTATTATCGTTATCGTACATAGCGATGTTACCCCTTTAATCGATATTTATCTTCGTATTTTTGTATCTGTTTTCACTTTTAGTAGATGAACTTCAGACTGATTTAATTTTCTTGGAAATTTGTTATTTTAGGATAAAATATATAATATATTGAATTATCTTTAGGATTTTTTTTAGTAAAAACACTGAATATTTCCAAAAATAACCTATAATTCTTATATGTATCATTTTTATGTGAATGATTTTAAATTTTAATTTGGCTGGAAGCTGATATTTCATTTAACCCTTTAACTGTTTAATTTTGTTTCGAAAAACTTTTTCTGCCTGCTTAATTATTTTCCAGCGAAGACGAGTATACTCGACATAAACAGAGTAAAATGTTTCTGCCTATAAAAGTAGGCAATTATGATTAAAAATCAAAAGTTGCGTGTTGGTTTTTTAGAAAATATATATTTTTTATTTATCAATATATATTTTATAAATATATATTTTTTAGAAAATATACAAGCTATTGTGTATTAAAATAAATAAGGTTGCCAGACTAACGAATATTCTAAAATGTACATTTTTTAAAAGATCTTTATTTGCCCTTTTTCAGGGGAAAAAATGACAGTTGATTCGTTTAATAATAATACGAATGCGATTTTTTTTATCTTCACGACGAGTATACTCGACATTATGCGAAAAATTTTCGTTTCGCTCTGACGAGTATACTCGACATAAACAGTTAAAGGGTTAATGAACTTAAAAAAAAATATTTCCGAATAAAAAAAAACACTTGCTTAGAATTTAATTCGTGATTCTTTTTGAAATTATTATAATTTTCACTCTCACTATATGAAATTTATGAATTGATGTTTGTATAAAATTATACAGGAAACATTTCATAAATTATTTCGTAATATTTGTAAATACTCTATTTTGTGCGAGTAATTGAAATTTGGAGTCTAGCCAGAAATTAGTATCTTGTTATATGAAATTTGTTAATTAGTTGAGGTAAAAATATTTCGTACGTGAATAAAATGTAAAATGTTTAAAAGTATTTGTAGCTTGCATACCAATGAATGACTGGACGTATATAGGAACTAAGCTGGAAAAATGATGATTCTAATTAAAATTTATTAACATTATTATTGAAATTATAAGTAAATAAATACTATTTGAAATATGTTATTTATTATACGATCATGCATATTCCATAAAAATATTAAACAATAATAAAACATTTTCATAAAAATAATATATGTATTATACAACAATTTGTATATGTATTCATTTCTTTTCAGTATTTTATACATATATTACTTAAAAAATATTTTTGAACACTTCTTGAAACTTAATTTCTTGATACTTAATCATGTTATATTAAAAACGAAACCTTTTTTAATAATAAAAGAAAACATGATGTACCATAGAATATTTTAATTATCACACCCTTGTCGCCTTTTTAATTTTGACGACATTGTAATTTCTGCATAATTTAATTCATTCGAAACTTGAACGAGCTCTTTACTTGACAGTTCACTTAAAACAGATCTCTTTATATTTTTTTTTAATTTTCAAAATGTTCAACATGAAACTCATCAGTATTTTTTTATAAAACGCCTGTAGTCAAAGTACATTTTTATCTTCTCCCTTTTGTTTTTATTGAAACTATTGTTGCATCAGCAACCAAATACATTTAGTTAAATTGATAAAAGTAGGTGTACTTTAATCGGATCATCAAACTCCATTATAGTTTCACATATGATTGTCATGACTGATATGTATTTGATAGACGTAGTTGTTTTACAAAACTTAAAATACCACTCTTATTCATCAATTTATAATTATTTGGCCTATTTTATCTACTTTTGTGGTAAATTTTGAAGGTTATTATAGTATTTTATATAGAAGATATAAATAAGGAAAAATCGTTATTGCAGTCAATATTTTTTATTCTTATTCGTCGTAGATTTGTTTCAGCCGGAAATATATTTAGTTGATTCAATGTGTTTACGTGAGTGTGTGTGTGGGCGTGCGTATATATATATATATATATATATATATATATTTTAATATATATATACGAGGTTCATTTGATTAGTATGGTAAATTTATTTATTCTTTAATTAATTTATAAATTTAATTACAATTTTCAATTTAGTTTCTCTTACTCTTTTACCATACTTATCAAACGATATTCGTATATATATATATATATATATATATATATATATATAAATGAGGGCATAAACATATTTTATTATAATAGAGTTATTGTATTTAATTTATTCAATATCCTATATAAATTCTTATCAATATTATAATTATATTTCTTATAAATAGCCTACAAATATAATACATATATCAATTATATATATATATATATATATATATATATATATATATATATATATATATATGTAAATATTTGCTTATATGTGTAGGTCAAGAAATAGAGAAAAGTGAAAATTACAAGGTCTTGTTCCAATTTTACATTAAATTTAACTACAATTAATCGAACCATGAATATTGAAGAATATTAAAAAAGTGTAAGGATAAAATATAAAATAATATTTAAGAAGCTTTTTTATACGTTTTTTATAAAATTATATATAACTAGAGAGTTCCACATAATTAAATATTAATTCATGTGGAAAATATATTCTTTACGACTGACTAAACTTATGACAAATATTAGAAACAGAGAATTTTTAGAGATATCAAAAAAAATCATTATATATATATATATATTTATATATATGTTAGAATGTAAATACTAAACAGTATCTATAAATTTTTATATAATAATAATTATTTAAAATATGTAATTTTTTCTAAGTAAACAAGTTATTTTTTTACTGTATTATTATAATAAAATCTTAATAAAAATTATTAGTATTTACTGATTTGTAAATATTATTTGTTTCATATTGTAGTTATATTGTGTTTTAATTTAGATTAATGTAGCAAGAATTGAACTAGCGGCCTTCATTTAAATAGAGCATGTTTAATGATTAACCTATAAACATAGTCACTGATTTACATATTTTGTTTACGGTCTACTGAATACAAAATTAAGTCACGCAAATAATATGTAGATATGTAAGATTTTGAGGTGTTGTGATTCATGAAAATCTTCATCTCATACAAATTGATATTTGTATGAGATGAATTTATACATGTAAATATATATATATATATATATATATATATATATATATATATATATATATATATATATATATTGGAGTAAAAATTTTATATAAAATTTAATGAAACTTTAAAATTAAATAATATAAAATATTCTCATATATTAGCCTTCTACAGGATCTGTCGTGGGGTATTTTTGTACTCCAGTTTTTTTTATTTTATAAACTAATAATACATACTTTCCTATAATACTGATATAATTAATAAAATCATGAGGTAAAAAATATCGTACATCGAGCAGCTTGAATTAATAAAATAATGTAACTTGTATTATTTTGAAAAATTATTTATATTTATTTTTTAAAAATAATATTTTTTTCTATAATCTTGCATTATTTAATATATAGTAAAATAATATAATTCAATATAGAAAAGACATTTCTAATAATTTTATAATTCACTATTTTTTTCGAATTGTGGTGTTGAGGTCATAATTCATTTCATCAAGCATTATAATTCATTTTAATTTTCAAAACAAATCTCACTACTGAATTTATTTATATATTTTTAATTATTCAATCAAGGAATTATTGTTTTAAGATAAAATATTATATTTCATATAATTAATAATGTTACTATGACATTTATCTCTGTATCTTTCTATTAAAAACTTATTAAAATATAAGTATTTGGCACTTCCTAAATATTTTTTTTCTACAGAACACCTGTATTTTTGTTATGTTATACAATTAATTCTTGGCATTCATTACTTCTGTTATTCTGTAGCTTCAATTTGATCCAATTTTCCCACATCATTAAATTTAAAAATCTATTATGATTTGTTAACAAAATATTTTTATTTAATTTCAATATTGTATCATCCTGGTATATAATTTTTATTATATATTTTTTTAAATTACAAGTTTATATTTCTATCTAATATATATATATATATATATATATATATATATATATATATATATATATATATATATATATGAATTTATGAATGTAAAATAAAAGTTACATATTGCTGGAATTTATTCGAAGACTTTTGAGACATAATATAAAAAGAAGTATCGTACAAATATCATTTTTTTATAAATTGTCATGAAATATGTATCAACATTTGTTTTTATCTAGACGACGTTTTTCTATCTAATATAGTGACAATTCTTTATACATATAATATCTATTTTTATACATACTTTTTAAAGCATCAAGGACATATTTTTCCTGCATTCCCGTCACTTGTGTCGCACGTGGCATTTATTGGTAGTCTACAGGTTCGTAAGTCGCCAGCGAATCTGATAAACAGTTACCTAGAATTGTTTACTCGTTGAAAAGATCGCATGTATTTTCATACATTATAAAAGAAAATGTTATTGTTTTGTACTTTTTACTTTTTTTAGTGGTAAACCATTAGAAGGATACTATTTTTTAATAAAATTTGTGGAAATAGAATGTGGAAATAAAAAACAATTATAATTTTCAACGAATGCTATTTTCAATTATAACAACAGGATATTTTCAAGTTTAATTATTTTAATTACTTACGATTCTATATAGAAATTTCCAATTATCATATAGGTTTATCGTATTATATGAAATAAACACATATTGTCTTAATTGTAAATTCTATTATGGCAATTATTTCCTATTAAATAATTATCATTTTTTTAAAACAACATTTATCGATTAATTAATTGATATTACTAAATTTAATTTGATTATTAGCTGATATGAAAATAAAAGAAAAATAGGTTTTGAATAGATTTTTTTAATCCATTTAAATCTTTAGATATTATTTGCACAACTATTTAATCTTATAATGTGTAATTTTAATTAAATGATCCATATTATTTTTTTTTAATGTTGTAAAAACCCAAACGTTTTAAAATAAGTTGAGATAATTATAAATATGTGCAAATAATTTGATTATAATTAGTAATTTTCATAACTGTTTGAGAAATTGTACAATAATTATAATTATCAATTATACTTGACCATACAGGTCATTTTTTAAAATATTTCTTATGATTCATCGGATGGTTGTACAATTGTGATAAAAAAGTACAACATTTTATTAATTTCTAATAATAACTTATTGGTCATTCGTTTTGTTTATATGATTTTCATTATCATTTTATGAACGAAAATAGATTTCTATGTACTTACTTAAAAATTTTGTGGTACTTAGTTAATAGTCTTTTTTGTAAAAAAAATTGTAAGTTAACATTTTGATATTTACATTCGTTTTGAATAAAAAATGACATTGTTTTCAAGTTGATCAAATTATTTAAAATATTGTGTTTTAAAATTTACCACAAAAATATTAATATGACAAATAGTCACTGTGCTTTTTAGTTATTATTTTTTAAAATTTATTTCTAAATTTTTTTCGAAAAAAAATCTTAATATTGTTTTTATTAATAATTATAAGATAATAATTAAATGTGTGTTCTTAGAAATTAGTCTGATAATTTTAACCAATAAAACTGCATATCACGAATATGAATATTCTTATTTGTATAATTTAAAAAGAAATTAATGTTAACAAAAAACTAAATATGATTAATAAGCACGGGGATTTTTTGAAAACTTTCCTTATAAATTATTATTAAATATTATTCATATATTTTTGATAATTTGTGTTAATGTGCAGACATTTCTTCGAAAAAAATATTTTTTCAAATAAAAATAAATAATTTTTAAGCCACGATTACCAAAAGGATTTACCAAAATTGAAAGTAAATTTGTGTAAATCTACAAGTGAGTTTTTTTAGTTGTATTAAACTTTTTTATTTGGTTTCATAACTTTTTCATTTTTAGTAATAAATTTACACAATACTACTATATTTTTTAAAAAAATATGTATATTATCAGTAAAACCTCTCTATACAATTTATATATTTTTTTAAATGTCATCAAATTAAAAATTCTAATTAAAACTGATACATATTATATATAAATAATTTGTTATTGATTTCGATAGTCAAGATATTTTTATATTAATTTTATTATATAAGAAAGTATTTTTTTAATAATTTGTAAACCAAATTAATCTTTTCATTTTTATTCTAAAAATGTTAAATTATATAAGATAACCTATTTACCATAAAATCCATATAAGAATGTAATCAATGAATATATAAATAAGTTGAACGTTAGTTATATATCCATAATCGTGTCGTAAGCGTTTGATGTGGCTGATTTTAGAAAATCGATGAACAACTTTGATGAAGTCTACAAAAGAATTCAAATTCCTTGCATTCATTTATTCTTAATATATATGTAAAATGCTCTTTTCGGCTTTTATACGTATGTGCATTAGATACTAGAATTATCTTGATAAAGTGTAAATATTATGAAAGAAAAAAATACTTTAGCATTATCATTTGATGAGTATTAGTTATTTTTATCCGAATTTTATAGTTCGATATGAAATACTGAAAAATTTAAGTGTTTAGGAATTTAAACAATTGGAAACAATAGGTTTTTAGAATAACGTAATGTGGTATATTATATTTTGTGAAACGAAACTGCGAAAATTCAATGTGAACTAAAACGTTCGGGGTTCGGTTAGCAACATGAATTGTTTATATTAAAACGAACCATGTGTACATTTATATGCAACAACTGTGAGCACCGAATGTCATTTACATACTACAAAGTGCTGACATATGATATGTGGTTAAAATTGAAAATTGTTACATTGTGTACATAATTATATTTTTTGGAAAAAATGTTTGAAATAAATATATGATTTGATTTTTGTTTGAATCAGATGTAAAAAAAAATACAAATATTAATAGTAAAAAAAATTCAGTAAAGTAAATTAAAAATAACTATTAATTCAAAATAAATTATTATATATAGTTATTAAACGATGAAAATATTTCAATATATAAAATAAAACTAATATAATTGCATAATTGAAATTACGTTTTTAATTATTACATTTCTAATAATATTATTTAATGTGAAAGTAAAAAAATGTTTTATGCTTCATAAATATTTTAAAAAATACTTATGGTACAAAATTGAAATTTGAATTTTTTGTAAGTACGAATTTTCAATTTCTTTTCTTTTCTACTTTACATTATAAATGATCATCCAAATGTAACGCCTTGATTTGTATTTTATTTAAAAGAAACATGTGTATAGTTTATTTTGTTTCTTTTTAATAAAACACAAATCTAGGTGTTACATTTGGATGATTCTATATAATATTTTAAAATAATATCTCTGTATTATTAAATTAAAAAGTATATAACAAAATAGCTCAGATATGAGTAATTACTATTGCATATGTTCGTTTAAAAATCGATTTTTTTATTTATTGATTTGATTTGAATTTTATAATTTTTGAATCATAGTTAAAATAGTATTTTTTCATTTTGGTTTAACACTTTTTTTCTTTTAATGTTTTAATACTGTTATTTAGATTTTAAATAATTTCAGTATGAATATTTTACCTACATATTAAATGCAGACAAAATAATGTTTAATATAAGTTGATTTGAAAAACATTTTTTTCATAAAACATAAATACAAGTTTAAACAACTTTTTCAATAATTTCTTAATCCAGTCATTCATTTTATTATTAGGAATATAACTGAACTTTATACTCAAGTAGACAGAATTATTTATGATTAATTTGTTTCAAAATTAAACCACTATTTATCAGTCTGTACTGGCTGATATAGAGCTGTTAAACATATATAATTGACAGTGATTAGGGGGTGATTTGATTTTAGGGAAAAAAATACTGTCAGTCAATGATAAGTAACGTCAAATTCAAAACAGAAATAATGAGCATATTTAAGTCATAGAATAAAGTTTAAAATTCGATTAATAATAAAATATAAAAATGGATATATAGGGCCACCCAAATGTGACGCCTAGATTTATGTTTCATTAAAAAGAAACATGTGTATAGTTTCTTTTTAATAAAACACAAATCTATGCGTTACATTTGGATGATCCTATTTATGTAAATATACGAGGATCGTTTGATTAGTATGGTAAATTTATTTATTGTTTTATTGTGATCGAGTATTAATTAATTATTTCAATAAAATTTTTCAATTCAGTTTTTCTTACTTTTTACCATACTTATTAAATTACCCTCGTGTATATATATATATGCATGTATGTATGTATGCATTACTATTATATTTTAGCTTATGAAAATTTAATAGTAATTCTTTTGATTAACGGTTCATTAATTTTATTTCTAGAATTTTTCTAGTACTATTGTCATATTTAAAAATATATGCTTATTTCAATGAAAATTATTTTTACAATTTGTATAGAAGTTGTAAAGATCTTTATCTCATAGCTTTATATATATATATATATATATATATATATATATATATATATATATATATATTTATATAAATATATAAATTGTCTATAATATACTGTAATATTTTGACGTCATAGTGTGTTTTATAAACTAAAATAAACCACACAAAACAGATTTAATGAAAATAAACGATATCCAACATGTTTATGTAAAGTTTTAAAGTTAAATATATTGAAATAATTTGCTTAAAAACAAGACTAGAATGACATTGGTACTTTAAAGTTTTACAAAATGGCCGAAACACCCAGAGGATTTCGTAAGCGAGTCCGTCTGCGCTTATCTAAATTAGGACATCGCCTCCATTCGAAATATCATTCAGACAGTGGCGACGAGAGTGCAACCGGTGACGAATCGACACCGAAACCGTCACTGTGGCAAAACTTAAAACATATCAAACAATCAAAATGTCCGGACGTGTCGTCAAACGGTGATAGTAAAAGTGTGAGTAGTAGTGGCAGCGAAGAGACGTTTAATCTCGATGACAGTGTCACGAACTCTTCGTTATCTTCTCAGTCGGAATACGAATCGGCCTGTTCAGACAACGAGGGAGTGCGTAAAGACACTCGTAACGGTTGTGCGAAGAACGGTAGTTCTAGTAGTAGTGTCGTTAGTGCCTGTGAGGTAAGGAGGAGTCATTTCCGAAGGAGCGCCTTTAAAAATAGTGTCGTTGGTGCTATGCACTCGGTTGCTGAGTTCGCCGAAGACATGTTGGATACAACTCCGTTACGTATACACGAAGAGCATCTGAAAGCGAAGATCGGCGATCTTGAACATAGGTTCATGAAAAAGATTAAAGAACGTAGCGATCGAGTACATAAGGTAAACACTCGACGCTTTATATAATTTTCTTATTAACATTCTCAACACGTACGTACGTAAACTTATTTTCAAATCGACTGATGTTATTTCACATTTAATGATTTTTTCATTACTTGTTTCAATCGGTATTCTTATAAATGCTTTTGACTCAAATTGTGTACAAGTTTTGCGTGATTGTTTCGACGAACATTATCTTTTTGTAATGTATTTTATCCAATTCAAATCAAATTATAGTTCATGTTTTGGTATCGTAAAAGAATATAATTGGAATGAATATATCATGAAATGGATTAAATTATATTTTTATTGCATAATAATAAATAGGAAGATCAGTTTTATATAACTTTGTATGCATATACAAATATATTTATTTAATATATTTTATATATATATATATATATATATATATATATATATATATATATATATATATATATATATATATATATATATATATATATATATATATATATATATATCATCCAAATGTGACGCCTAAATTTATGTTTGATTAAAAAGGAACATGTGTATAGTTTCTTTTATTTCTTTTTAATAAAACACGTCTAAGCTTTACATTTGGATAACCGTATGTATATAGAAATAAAAGGAAATAAAAGTATTGTACAAAAACTAATTCAATGAAATAATAGCATTTAATTTCATTTGTATTGGTCAATTGAATGAAATAGCAATAATTTTTATATATATATATATATATATATATATATATATATATATATATATATTAGGAATTGTGGAAAACAAATAAAAAGTATCCCTTAATTAGTTTTTCCAATTTCGATGGAATATGTACAAAATATAAACCACGACTTCATTGATATAATGTATTCGTTTAGATATTTTTAGTCACAACATAATATATCCATATATATATATATATATGTTTATTTTTATATATATATATCATCATAAACCAATGATTTCAATAAGCGCTTCAGAAGATTACATGGAAAACAAATAAAAAGTATTTAATTAATTAGTTATTTATTTTTTTTATTTTTAAGCCTATTCTAAGGCAATTTCTAAGTATTGTTGAAGTGTTAAGCGTTTCATGATAATTTGACAAATTATACTTAGTTGAAATGTCAAAATGAGCTTGAAAAATATTCAAACATAACTGCCACCAGCTGTCAAAGTTCTGACATTCTTATTGTAAAACCTCTTATAATAGCAAACGATGTAGTTTATTGTTTCTATTTTGATCACATGTTACAATATAATATGAAATAATAATAATCAAATTTCTTATCCTAAATTTACTGTTTTTGAGATTTTTTTTTGTTCATTTTGAGTGTTCAAGTAAAAAAAAGATTTAAAATCTGTTTATCAAATGTTCAATAATAACTGCAATAATATACAACTTAGGACTAAAATTATACCACACTGGCACTAATTAGTGTCCGTTTATTTAACATTATACTCTGGCACAATATTATGATCCTGTGTCCACAGTGAATAGTAACATAATTTCTAGGTAGTTTGTTTGACATGACAAAGTGGACTATGGAGATTGTGCTTTGGTGGAATTTAAGGAAAATAATTGGTCATATGAGGAAAAATTATCCTCATTTCTTTTGTGGTTTTGAAGGTTGGACGATGTTCCAGGAAACATATATATATAATGCTATTATATTGTTAAATTAATAAAAATAGCTTTATTGTCTTTTTTATTAAGAATTTATTATCACTTTAACATATTTCACAATAAAAAGTTATTAATTGGTATTAAATATGTAACAGGAAATATTTAATAAAATAGCTACTTAATTATTATGTTGTTATAAAATTGAAATAGTTTTTTTCTTATCTGTATATCTGCTGTTATATTGTTCTTATCTGATATTTACTGTCTTGTAAAACTATAAAAAAACCTATTACATATTCATTTAAATATTTGAATTTGTTGAAAGTTTATTTGTTCATCTAAGGCATTTAATTGCTGGGATTAATTCTTATAAAATAGCAGCCATAACTTTTTAATTTCAATTTTTTAACATTTTTTCCTTGTTTTGCATTATTACTTCAATTACTGAGTCACAGCAGTGAATTAAGTTAATGTGTATATTTTCATAAAATTTAAAGTATTCCTTTACATTTTTATTTTGTATTGTTTTATTTTGAATACATTTCTTACTTAATTGTTGTTTAAAAAGAAAGTGAGAATTTCTGCTTTAAATAAATATAATTTAAAAAATTACATGAGAATATCAATTTTTATTCAAAGGTTAAGAAATCTAAATATTAAATGCGAAAATAAAATTATATTTAAGTAAATAAAAGATAGTGTTTTAAATAATTTGAAGAAAATAATTTTAATAAAATAAACAATTCAAGATTTTATAAAAAAAACGTTTTTTTTAATTAATGAAATGTATATAATTTAAAAAAACAGCTAATTAATTTTGATCAAATATTACAAAATTCATTCGTAAAAATATATGACATAGACAGAGTACAATTTACAAAGAACAATGAAAAGATAAATAGAATTCTTCTAATTTTCACAGAAAATTGTAATGCTGTGCTGGTCTTGAAGATAAATATTTTGCATTGTGTTCTTACGACAGTTAAATGTGTATAGTTGTACTTAATGTACATTTTCACTTCAAAGCACGCACTATCGTATTTTGAACAACTCGCGTTAGATTAACTTCATACTATAGTCGTATTCAACTCGAGCCCATTTCATCAAGTTTTCTTTGTAATAAATTATAAACAATTTATTTTTACAATAATCTTGTTTATCATCAATCTAATTCATGATCACTAATAATATAGATTTAAATAAAAGAACTAAATAAATTTCATTATTTCATTCAAACTGGCAAAAAAATATTGAAAAATAAATAAATTCATTAATTTAATTTTTTTATAACGGGTGTATTTATGCATCATAAATTTATCCAATATAAACAAGTGTATTTAAAAAAATACTTATTATTTATATAGAGTTGTTTATAAAAATAAAAGATATTAATAAAATTTAATGAAATCAGTTTTTGTGTTGTGAATTTTGTCTCGATATTTTTTTATATTATTTTTTTAAAAAAAATGAAACTAAATACAATATCTGATTTTATGCTAGTAATATTATTTTCGTCATATTCTATAAACTTTTACTATCTAGTTTAAAATTTTATGATTTCGTGTTAAATTTATATGACATGCAATGTCTTCAGTATTTTAGTTTCTAGTTAAAGTAATTTTATTTTATTTGTTTTAAAAAATAAACAATTCAAGAACACAGAAAAAAGGATCTATTAAACGTATAATTACTACAAAAGAGAATTTAAAATTTAAAATTCGAAAATTCGTTATATTATAAATAAGTGTTAACATAAATTACAATAAAATGATTTTTCAATGATATTATCGATTCAATGTTCTAATCATTGTCGTTATTAGACTCTTTGTATCTACTACTGAGTAAAGGTCTCTTTTAAAACTTTCCATTTCCAACGATTTTATGCATTTTTCCATTCCACATAAACAATTTTTTTCATGTCTATCATTAACCATAGGTTTCTCTTATATTTATCTTGTCTATCTCTTCTTTTTTGTTATATGAATTAGTTATATTATTTTTATTACAGACCACCTCATTCTTATTTTAAACTTTTTACTTTGTTTATTTTCAAATTCCTTTTTATACTTGTATTAGCAGAATTATTTAATTTTCTAATATTTATTATGATGATTATTTTGAATTTGAATATACCTGGAATTTAATTCATGAACTATTTTTGAAGTCAAAATAAAATTGTTTACAAATGTAGATTAATAAATTCTTACTAATATAAAAAACTTCATAAAAATTGAAAAATTATACTTGCTCGATTTATTTTTCAACTGCAATATAAATGATAAGAGTACATCACTGTTTTAATTAATTTTTATTTTTCCAAAAGAAATCAATATTTATTTTATATATATATATATATATATATATATATATATATATTATGGCTATTAAAAAAAACTTAAAAATACTTTTAATAAAAAAAATCGACTTGTTTATATTCATATTAAACACCTATTTAATCAGTAATGAAAACACTTGTGTAAAATAAAATAAATGTACATATATTAAATCTTAATTAAGAGAATTCACTACGTAAAAACAGCAAACATTTAGTTTACATTGTAATAAAATCTGATATATTAATATCTCCTACAATATTGTACTTTAATCTGAAATCCACCTAGAAAATTACAAACGAGTATTAAATTAGTTGAATTAAACAAACAGTTTCTAAATGAAATCCTATATTTAAAGTTAGTAAACATTTATTAATATGTATGTATTCTGTTACAGTATTTTCAGAAAAACACGAAACTCTGTGACGTTAATCGTCGTCTGAAATCACAAATATGGAGTTCAGTAGTGACGTTGGTACTCGTCGAAGGAAAAAACTTACCCTCGACAGACTCAGACACGGGATTGTCTGATACGTTCGTTAAATTTCGGTAAGTGAATTTATTATTCATGCTTCGTGTTATTTCCACGAATTTGCTTTTGATTATTATCAAATTATAATTAAGATTTATATTGTACTTATGTAAATAGATTTATTATAATTTCGTATAATAATTATTTCATTATGGAAACAATTATTCATTTTTTTATAAAAAAAAATAATTATAAAGACAATTTTATATAAGGATGAAATAAATAATTTCTACATGTATATTTTTTTAGTTATATTAAAAAAAATGTTTTCATTTAACATAGAATATTTTTAACAACCTACAAAAAAATTAAATATAATTATAAACATAATGACATTTTTAAGGTTCTAACTAAAACTTTGAAAATGTATAGTTCACAGATTATCGAAATTTAATTTTTTTATAAAATATATTAATGAAACAGCCATGTATAGATATTTAGTCGATATCTCTAACCTGGATATCTAAATTTTCTATTAAGTAATTAGTATTTAGTCAGTATTTTTTCATTTTATCTTAGATTGGGTAATGAAAAATACAAAAGCCGAGTTTTTTGGAGATCTACGTCACCAAGATGGCTTGAACAATTCGATTTACACCTATATGACGATGGAGATCAACAGTTAGAGGTTACAGTATGGGATAAAGAGAAATCAAAAGATGATTTTTTAGGAAGGTAAGTTTGATTGAAATAAGTTTCAAAGTTTGTTGTTTATGAAACTATATTTTAGTAATGAATATTTGTTCTCTCTTTTATTATTAATTATTTTATTGGATAAGAAAATGTTTTTAAATTTTATTGTTAGTAAATAATGTTATATAAAAATGAGATAATATTCAAATGAGATAATGTTTTTCTAAAGAGATTTTTATTTTTTTAATAAAATTTTTATATATTGTAATTTCAATGTTTAAGAAAAAATGTTGAAAAAAGATTATTTCATTCATGTAAACAAAAATAATTATTTCAGATGTGTGATAGATATAGCAACGTTAGAACGAGAAGTAACGCATGGGTTCTGGCAAGAACTGGAAGATGGTGCCGGATCTCTTTATTTCCTTTTAACAATCAGTGGTACGACTGCCTCTGAAACGATTTCAGATTTAACGACGCATGAAGATAATCCTCTTGAAATAGCTGCTATCGAAGAAAGATATGTAAGTTATTTATATATTTTTTTTAATCATTTACTAAACATTTATTATTTATTTTTACCATTAAAATTTAAACTTCTACATTTGTAATACAACATCCTCTAATATTTTTTTATTTTTATAATATATTTTTATTTACAAAATGTTATAAATTTATTACTTTTTTCTAATTAACAAATAACATAGTTTTTAATTTTTTAATACATGTTTTTATCATTGATTTCTTTATAAATTTTTTTAGACCTTCATAAATTTTATATTTTAATTATTTAATATTTTTTTGTAGTTAAAATTAACAACTCATTTATAAAATATTTTTTTACTTTTAACACATAAAATATCTCATAATACATATAAAAAACTAAAAATTAACTTTAATTAAATTTAATAAAATTTAATTTAATAATTTTGTTGATATTATGTTGTAATAATTAACATTTTTTCAGAATATGTAAATTTAAACTGTAAGATATATTTTATAGAAAGTATAGAAAGATCTTTACCTTTTTATGATAATAATAATTAAAAAAATAATTTCAAATCAAATATAAAATTTTATAAAAAAAATAATTTTAAAACAGATTTGGCATCACACATTCCAAAACATAAAAGATGTCGGTCATTTGACAGTGAAGGTTTTCAGAGCGACAGGATTAGCAGCAGCTGATTTAGGCGGTAAAAGTGATCCATTTTGTGTGATAGAATTAGGAAATGCTCGGCTCCAAACTCAGACTGAATATAAGACATTAGCTCCATGTTGGCAAAAAATTTTTACATTGTAAGTAACTGAAAATGTTGAATGAAGTACATAGATCATATTGAAAATTTTGAAATAATATTATGCAATAATATTATTTCAAAAGAAATAATATTATTGCATACAAAACTTTCAATATAATTAATATATAAAAAAATATATTTTATTTTTAATATTATTTTTGTAGTAATGTGAAAGATATTAATTCACTCATTGAAGTTACTGTCTATGATGAAGACAGAGACCACAAAGTAGAATTTTTAGGAAAATTAGCTATTCCTCTTTTACGAGTAAGAAATGGTGAAAAGAGATGGTATCCTTTGAAAGATAAGAAATTGAGAAGTAGAGCAAAAGGATCAAATCCACAGATTTTATTAGAAATGACAGTTTTGTGGAATCCAGTAAGTATATTTATTTTTTAAAGAAATATTGTGAGAGTGACTCGATTTATTACCATTATATTCTTAATCTAACTAGAAATTGTTTTAATTTATTGAACGTTATTTAAATAAGTGTATTATTTCAGATAAGAGCGTGTATACGAACGTTAAATCCAAAAGAAGAGAAATACATGCAACCGGAAATAAAATTCAAAAGACAAGTTTTCGTGCGGAACGTATTAAGATTAAAAACGATAGCGATGCATTTTATAGATTTAGGGAAACTTTTACAAAGTTGTTTTGAATGGGAATCGACGTTAAGAAGTTTTATAGGGCTAGTGTTTTGGTTAATTTTATGTTATTATTTTGAACCATATATGGTGCCTGCTGCAGGATTATTGTTCTTCCTAAAGCAATATATAGTTAGGAGTTTAGCTGGCCCTGCACCGATTCACGGCGAAGACGACGATTCAGATATTGATGATGAAGAAGATGATGATAAAGATAAGGTAGCAATTTAAATAAATAAATTTTACAATATTTATTTGTAATATATATATATTTTAATTAATACAGGAAGAAAAAAAGAGCTTAAAAGAACGATTACAAGCTATTCAGGAAGTTACACAAAGTGTTCAAAACGCTATCGGTTTTATTGCTTCCCTTGGAGAAAGTGTTAAAAAGTAAGTATACTTTTTTATTTTTTATGTTTTTTTAAATATGTTTAATACTTTTTATATTATTTTCTGTCAACAAACTTTTAATGTCTATAAAAATGAACCGTAATTTTATTATGTATTTTTTCATTTTAAAGTTGTTTTAATTTATTTATAAAAATAAAGTGAAATACAAATACATTAATACTCATTTCCGATACGATTACAAAATCATTTAATTAATTATTGACATTTATGTAATTTCAAATATTGATTTATTTTTATTAAAAAATTATATTTTCTATTTATTTTTTAAAAATAAATTGCTTATCCCAATACTGCAAGATGTTATAATACAATAAAAGTTAATGATTAATTATTAAATATTTATAGAAAAAAATATATTAAGTGATTTATATGAGTGAAACTGAATGATTGTCTTAATGTAGATAATTATAAACTCAATTTTTTGTTATTTATTATCTATATTTAATAATATGGTTCTCAAATAAAATTTATTTGCAATTCAATAGTTAAATGAACTAATTTTAAGCAGTTTTTGTATAACTGTTTTCTCTAAAATCACGTTTTCAGTTAGTAAATATTTAATGATAATTAAATATGAAAAATTTAAACAGAATTATACAAGAATAATTATTACAAGTGCAAACACATACATAATGTGTATATATAAAAACATATATATATTTATTTAAAAATCTAGACTATTAATAAAATAATTTCTATCAAATTATCAATTTTATTTTTTTTTATTTATTTATTTTAGATAAATTAATCTGTACAGATAATTTAAAAATTACTTTTATAATTCAATATAATTATTTCTAAATGTAATTGTAAAATAAAAAAAAATATGTAAAAATATGTTATAATATTAAAATAACTGTAATGCATATTGATTTTAGACCACTTTAAAAATAAATTAGGAATTAATAAATTACACATTAATATTTACCGTTGGTATATAATTTACCCGACAGTAAAACCAATTTTTTTAAAAATAAATCTTTTATAATAAACTCAGGTAAAATGATTCAATGACCTCGAGTTTGCTCAACCTTTTGTACTGTCATAAATACTATTTTAAAAGATGCAATTGTAAAACGTGCATGATATTAGTATATAGGGGAAGAGGTATAAAATCAGAATACACTACTTTAACATAGAAATAAGAAATACACAAATGTAACACATACATATGTTCAGTCCATCTCAAGTAGATCTCATAAATTGTTAAAATTTCAAGTACTTTTGACCACAAAAAACTGCATTGACAATATGTCAATTTATTTTTTTAAAAGGATACAGATCCAATACACAAACTATGTTATAAAAAACAACAAATAACATTTTTTTCATTTAAAAGTAACAGAATTCTTAGATAAAGACAAATAAACATTGGATATAATCGGATTAGAGATGATTAAGTGTATTCATCTATAAAATTAAACTCGATTTGAAAACAGAAAAATATATTTCTCCTGGATTTTTATCTTCAGATATTTTTTATTTTATAGATTATAAAAATATGAAAACAGTATTGATTTTTATCACCGAAGATTTTATTACATGTTTAGTATTCACAACGTGATTTCTTTTTCAGCACATTCAACTTCACAGTGCCATACCTTTCTTGGATAGCCGTAGGTTTATTAGTCTGCGCGTGTATTGTGCTATACTTTATCCCAGTTCGATATTTACTTATGTTATGGGGCATGAACAAGTTCGCAAGACGAATACTAAGGCCGCATTCCGTACCTAACAACGAGGTACTCGATCTGTTATCCAGAGTACCTGACGACGAAATGCTGGTGAGTGTTTATAAAGACAGATCTAAACTCGACACGACTGGATGTTCTCACTGAACACGTTCTATTATTCATTATACACTTTATTTTTATTTAATCCAAAAATGACAAACATGTTTTGTACATTTAAGACACTTTTATTTGTTAATTTTTGTTTTTGAATATGTTTTTAAGACAAGATTTTTTGATTATAATGATTGGTTTATTTACACAGTTTTATTTAAGTTTATATATAATACATGTTCGAATTTTGGATATCAAAATATCTTCTTTTACAACTATGGATTGAATATAATTAAATTTGTTCTATGAATACATTTGTTATTTTTAAAAATAAACATTTAATGTTTAATCACTTTTAAAGTGAAAATATTCAATTTCAATATTTTATAAGTTACTACATAATGTTTTATTCCTAATACAAAATTAAAAAATATTGTAATTTACTATTGAAAATAAGAACAGGAAAATATATTCCTGTTTTCCTCTTAATTGAAATTCTTATTTTTTTAATTTATAAATAATAAATTCGATAAAAATATAGTGGAGTTTAGTTATATTAAAATAAAGAATTTAAGTATTTCTACATAAAGCAACTATGCTGATGTCAATATATATATATATATATATATATATATATATATTTCTCACAAATTTGTAATAAAATCTCTAATACTTTCTTCAAATCTATTCATTAGTTTATATAATAAAATGTATTGGAATAATTTAATTTTCAATTTTATAATAATTATTAAAGCATTTTTGTTAGTTCTTTTTGAATTTTTATATTTATCAGCAATGAAAAAAAAATGACCATAAATGAGTCAATAGGTATTAAGAATAAAATGTATTGGTGTTTTAAAAAAATAGTTATTAATATTATAAAACTGATTTCTATCTTAATTGTTGTTGGAAACTTATTTACAAATATATAAATGTATTATAACTGAACTTCACTATAAAAGAATAAATTATTGAAAAATGCATTGTTCTATTAAACTAAAATATTTTTAATATTAATCATGTTATTAAAAACTTGTAATATTTAATAGACATTTGCATACATAAATCTCTAGTTTTTCCAATATTTTTGAAAAATAAAATATTACAAGTTTATTAATAAAATTGAAATGTTTACTACTTGTAATGAAAAACTTTTAAGAATTAATGTATTTGAACAGCTTAATAATTCAATAGAATAAAACGTTTCAAAGAAATAATTATAATTAAAATCAAATATTGATTCTCTTGAGATCAATAAAATCGATTTTTAATTCCAAACTACGAATCAATGTAACGTACTAAAACTCGACATATTTTCCTATTTTTTATACCTAAAACTAGTATCTTAAAATATTTAATATTAAAATGAAAATATTTTAAAATAAAAGTAGTTAAAAATGGTATATTTCTAGTGAGAACAAGTCAATAGAGATTCTTTCTGGAATATCAAATAGATTAAAATAACTAAATGCCTTTTTAAGTACTGAGTACAAAATAGACAAAACAAATAAAATGAGTATATCGGATCACTTCCAACTATTGTATTCAAATATATTTCTACGAACCAAACCATGTAGTCTATTTACAAAAGTAGATTTTTATACGAGTAGATGTTAGACGAACTAAGTTCCAAACGTTCAGTCAAAATAGCAAAAAATTGAAAATAGTTCAAGATTAAAAATTAATATTCTTTAAAAGACAATAATGTTTATATTTCATTTATTATTACACATTTAAATAATCTTAAATTGTTAGGTACTATAAACCGTTTTAAGTAATAGAATTAGTGACTGAACCTAATGTGAGTTTGAATCTATGATACGACCTACATCAATATTTATTGTGGCTGACTTCTATGAAAAATCATAAAAAGAAACAGATATCTTTTTATAAAACACAAAATATTACATACTTACAAATTTATATATATTAAGAGTAGCTTAAAATCAATTGTAGCTTGAATTGTTGATGATAAATGGTTGATGAATTTGAGATTTGCTTCAGGTTAACTTAGCTATGTTATTTGTTATAAAACGAAACTGTTTGCTTGAATTTTAAAAAAATTCGATGTTCTTAGCTACACAAAATTAAAAATTTTAAAATAACTTTTAGACAGAATAAGGATTTTTGAATGATAAAAATATATAAAATGTTATTAAACTTGTTATTCGATGAAAGCTACTCTTAATTCAAATTTACATACATACACCTATCTTCATTTACATTAAATAAAAAAAAATCATCTAAATACAAATGTTATAGTTAGGAATTTGAAAGAAAAACCTAAATATTGAATTTAATATAAACTAATTATAGAATATTTCTAGTATTAATTGATAGCTTAACGTTAAAAATTCTTTAAAAAATAAATTGGTCTCATTGTAAGAAGTAATTATATTTTATTTCTTTTTTATTTATTATTTATGCACTACAATTTATTTTATTCGATTTCAATTCTGTCATTTTTATTAAAAACATGTTAAGAGTTATAATATATTAATAAGACTAAGAATATTATTGCACTAATTTTAATTAAATGAAATAATTCGATTTCTCAAAAACTTGTTCGATATACACATACGCTTAACGCTTAAATACACATCACATCTGTTTTAATTTCTACCATGTAAATACATTTTCATTTGCTTTACCTTCTACGCTGAAACGATTCTCTTTATTTAAACAAAATATTATTTTTATTTTAAAAAATACTTACAATAATTCTATTACATTTACTTTTTCTTCATCAATTCTCATTTAACAATAAGGTATGCGTTCTATTTTTATATGTAGTTCAAATTTTAATCGTATAAAAATTGATTAAAATCAGTTTTTATCTTTAAAATATAATTTGAACCATTAAATGCTTTATAGTTAGCTGAATTTTATAAATCAGTGTTTTTCACAATTAAATTTTATCTTTATATTTAAGTCTACAAATGTGTTGTATATTTTTATTGATATTATTTATTAGATTTTTATGACACTTATTTAATTTTGTAACTGATTCTGGCGTGAAATTAAAATTAGAAAAAAATTAATTGAAAATTAGTTTCATGTCAAACCTGAACTTGAAGTTCATTAAACTAATTTTCGTTCCTGTCTTTCATGCATTTACTTAGTAAACAAACTTAAACTGGTATACAAATACGTAATTGTTTATACTTCACTCAACACAGCTGTGTAAATATTTTTATGTTTCCAATATATACACAGCGACTAATAAACTCAGTTTCATTATTTTGTAACATCTTGTGTGTGTGTATAAATATATCATATGGTTTCTAAAATTTGAAATACAAAAAATCCAAAATTTATTAATATAATAAAAAATACATTTCCAGTGTCTGTTTAAAAATTGGTATAATTTTATATCATTTTTCAATTCTATTTGTAAAATTCTTGAAAAAATGAGTTTTCTAATTCTACAGTGAAAGCTTTTAAGCTTATTTATCCTTATTTAAATCAATATTGCTGGATTCACTTTTAGAGTTAGACGTGTTGTAATTATATTTAAATTTAAAAATAATTTAAAATGTTTTACAACAACACTTAGATAAATTATTTTTTCTAAAAAATATTTTAATGTAATTGAAAAAAATACTAATTTCATTTTATTATAAAAATGATATTTTTAATTAATTATAAATTTCTATTACTATACAGTAGTTCTCTATAATATTTTATATTTAAATTATTATTTATAATAAAAAAGATTGAAAAACACTGAATTTATGTTTTAAGATGGCCAGAATATTTTTTTAAGTATTTGTACAATAATTGTTCTTTTTGAAACAATAATGTCTGATGACAGTTTTAATAGAGATTAAAAAAACGAAAAAAATATTTTATAAATTTTTACACTTATTTTATATTCTATTGAATTTATTTTTGTTCGTATAATGTGAAAGAAATCTGGTCATCTGATCATATATAACAATTTTCAAGCTTATGTTACTAATAAAACATGCTTTTACTTATGTGTTGGTTGCATGAGGAATGTTATGGTCATTTCAGCTTGACTTCCGTGAACTGAAACCGCTACCCGGTATCGAAGCAGAGAGAAGAAAAGAACACCGAAAGAAGCAGAAAGTTTCTTAATAACTAAGACGCCGTCTGGGCCGTTACTTCTGATAGTTTCCTATATTGTTTCACGGCCCCGTACGGTTAAACTCATAAGATATGGGTTTTTTCTGTTCTGGTTGTTGGATTGGTAAACGGGAAAGGCTACTTCGTGATATATACTGTCTGTCTGCATTTTCATGTACTTACTTCGTTACTTATACACAAATATTGTGCTATCTGTTAACTACTATTCCTCAACTTCGATATTGTATCTTCTCTATTAGTGTTGATTTATTTAACGTATTTTTCTTCCAACTCTATGTGTACCTTCCACTTACAACTGGACTAATTATTACAAAATGTTAGTTAGTTAAATAATGTAAATCATGTATACACCAAAACATTTAGCGATCGAAACTAGTCATTTTATTTTAGTGACATTTATACATCGTTTAATATTAAATAAAATGAATGACTTCAGTACAAGTGTTTAATAACAAAACATATTATTGACGATATCATAGTTATCAACTGATAAAAAAGAAAATATTGTAATACAATTAGAAGTAGTTGTAGATTTTTTGGCAATATAAGGTGATATAACTAGTTTCCTTAAACCAATATCCAAAAATGTCAACGTTTCTAATTGGAATTAGCCTTAGCAATAAGTAAATATCTCAGTAGAATATAATATTTAAAAACCGGGACATAAATATTTAATTATTTTTTTATTATTATTTTTATGAATATTTCGTCCTGTGTTTTTCAACAAATAACATGAATTAATAATACATTCTTTTCTGTTCTTAGTTTATTCTTTTATAGAGAATCTTCAAAAAATTTACTTTCATACAATTTTTACAAGTCAAACGACATTAACCCTATGAAATAATGCTATATATTCAATCGTAATTAGTATAATTAGTAAACTCATTGCTTAATCTGCAAATAAAAAAATTAAAAATTAACTCATTGCATATCTTCCAATATCTTCGTATAATAACAATTAAAAACCAACAATTTCGTTTAACTTGCTTTTATATATATATATATATATATATATATATATATATATATATATATATATATATATATAATACTATATTATATCAATACTAACATGAATTGTTTCATTTAACCACATTTATTTTATTCATAATTTATTTTGCAACATCTTTATGCATATGTGTATATATAAAATTATTCGTTCCTTTCCAATAACTGTTTTTTAATGTTTTCGATATTATTTTATAATTATATGTTTCTATGTATGTTTGTAAATATTTTGAAAAATCAAAGGATGGATTATATTTTTTGTAAAATAAATATTTCGTTCATTTAACATTTTTTTAATAAATAATCAGGTAATATATATATATATATATATATATATATATATATATATATATATATATATATATATAATCATATTTAATACTGTTAAATTTTCGAATAAAAAAGTGATTTCCTTAGATTTTATGTACATTTTAATAATTAATTTTGGATATATTTTAACAACATTTTCATCAATATGAAAAAAATAATTTTATTACAAATAAAATTACACATTATGAAAATGTATAAAAATATTGAAGAATTAAAAACATGTATATATATATATATATATATATATATATATATATATATATATATGTAATTTTTATTTTTTTTAATATTTTGTATATATCATTAGTCCCATACATATTTTGCTAAAGTTTAAAATTTTCTAATTTTATACTTTAAAATAATATATCTAAGTATAAAAAATGTATAAATTAAATAAAAATGACATGAATATTCTAAAATACGTTACTCTAAATGTTGTATATTGTCTCCGAATAATACAACATTAATTTAAAGTAACTTTGTTCATTTCATTTGAAATATTTTTCAAACATTTTATTCTAATTAATTATGTAAGTCAATCTCTTTTCCATTTAAAAAATCTTATTGAATACACTTTTATGAGCATTTCAATTACTTGTATGGATTTTAGAATCGTAAAACTTTTTTAATATAAACATTTTAAATGTCTTTATAAGAAAAGTCATCAAATGTATAGTCATTGTGGTGAGTAGGATTTTATTATTTTAAATATGATTCTATTGATAAATAAAAAAATACTTTGTTTTTATCGCGTTTTGATTTTTTTTAAATTTGCAATTAGATTAATATTTTCGTGAAAAGAATAACAAGTTAAATAAATTATATGATATTTTAGAGTTATAAAAGTGTAATTTTTTAAAAAAGTTTTGACAAAATTATAAAATAATCACATATTGATAACAAGAATCAAATTTGTAAAAGTGAGTTAAAATATAATCGTATAAAGCAATAATAATAGAGCTTAATATAAAGTATTTAAAAAATAATGATATATTTATATTATTTAAAACTAATTAAATTATAAATACTATTTTATATAAATATGTAAATTAAAATAACAATGAATGAAAAAAATTCAAATGATTTAATAAAGTCTATTTGGTCTGAAATTGTTTATAATAAAGATAATTTTTATTTTGTAATTTCATAAATAAAACTATATATCCTGTAATTAGGACAGTAATTTATATATTGATTTTCAAAATTTGTTATACGATTTTGAATTCGTATAAAAAATATAAAACAATTTATCCAGTTACAGATTTAAATAGAAAAAATGTAATTAGCAAATAATTTCATATGACTAAATTTCATAAAGAAAAACTAAATGCAATTTGTTAAATTGTTTAAAATATATATAAACAAATGTTAATTAAATATAATTCGGGGTTTTTGTACCTACTTAATGCCCTGTTTCATTTAAGTTAGTAGCAGAAAATAGTCAATAAATAAAATATTTTAGTAAAGAAAATCTAAAAGCATATTTTATCACAACAGAAATTTATTTTTATAAATTAGTATTAGAATAATTTTGAAAACATATCGCTTCGTATATTTTTGTAAAATAAAATTTTATACATATTTGTGCACATATAAAAGAGTGTAAGTAAATATTACAATTATTTTACATACAAACCAGTATAATTTTAATTGGCTAAAAATATTTTTTAATGGATACACAAGTTTGTTTTAAAATTTAATACTTTTAAACAAACATTTTATTTATCTACTACTGAAATAAAATATTTTCATTATTATAAATCTTATTTTTTTGATTTATTTAATGAAAAATGAAATGATATTTTTTTAAAATATTTGTAAATAATAAACAGAAAAGTCAATATTCGAAAATTAGAAATTAGTTTTCGAATTATATTTAAAATAAATACATGTTATTAAAGAGTTATTTTACATGCATATAAATATATATATATATATATATATATATATTGTAATGTAAGATAAGACTTTAATTAAAAAATGTAATTTTTGATAAGGAAGTAATTAACCAATCGCTTGAATACTAACTAGTAGTATGAGAATATCCGTCGCTGTTATGTTAATCGTATGTGAAGAATGCCTTACAGTAAAGGAAAATTAAAGAATAGAAATACAAAGTCCTCTTATATAAATAGTAATATATATATATATATATATATATATATATATATATATATATATATATATATATAAACTGTAGAAATACAAAATTAAAACGATAAAAAAAAACTATAATTGATAACGACATATTTAAACATTGTTACAATAAAAAGCTAAAATAAAATGAAATTATTTAAATTTTGCTCCTTTTTAGTTTAAGTACTTTATTCTATACTTGTATTAAAAAAACCTTCTTCAAAATTACAAGATTTTATAGTGTTTTAAGTGTTCAAGAAGTATATATTGTTCACTAATGTGACTATGACATCATGCTCAAAAATCAACACTGTAGAATCAACACTGAGTTCTGAAAATATAATATCATATAAACTTCGAAATGCGGATTAGAAAAATATGAATCATAAGTGATTATTAAATATTTTTATAATAAAATCTTGCAGTGTTTGAAAAAATTGATTTCTGTTAAATGAACTGGCTGACTGATGAGACCTGACTGTATTGAATCTTAATATTTTCTTTTACAAATTGAAATGAACAAAGTTACTATAAAATAAAATCTATAGAATAAACAAAAATCCTAGACACTAAGGCTACTTCCAATAGTACATAAAAAAATCTTCACAAATCAAACAATTACCTCGTAAAGAAATCTGTATCATTTTTAGTAACCAAGGCCTTGAAAATAAATAAAAAAAGTTAAATAATTAACAAATGTTTTATTGAAAGGTAAAAACTCCAAAACTTGATACAATGTTCTTAATTGTCGTGAGATTTATGTACGTTCATGAAGAAAACTTACATAGATAATAAATAAGTTTCTCATATGTAGGAGTTTCTATTCCGTTGTAAACTTATTTCAAACAGTTTGAATCAACACATGTTTGCGTATCGTTTCAATTAGATATCTTTTCGTTTCGTACTTTTTTGTAGCTGCTTATGATTTTTATATATTCTTATATCATACTTGTCTTCATTTTCCACCTATTTGATATGATTGATTACGCCCTCACTTTAAACACGAATATGTGTTCAATGTAGACAAGAAAAAAATAACGTAGAATTTTTGATAAACAGATAGAAACTTTTTTCTTGAAATTCTGTTGTCAATTATGAAACTATATTTGTTTATAAATTAATTTTTTGATACTATTTAATTTTATAAACAAATATATATTAATTTATTTCACACATCTTCATCAATGTATCATTCCATAACGATGTATTTCTTCCATATGAAAATCCAAAGTTGCATATAGTTTAAAATGTATGTATTTCGATAAAAATAGTGTTGTTTTGTACTAAAATATTAATATTTTAAGAAAAAAAATATCCTTGTTATGTAGTTAATTATATATTTTTTTTAATCTGAGTGACAGTATTGAAAGTAGTGATCACATAAATTAAACAATTTAAAAAAAATGTAAATTAGCTATACATTTTGACTGTATATACTGAGACCAACTCTTATTTATTTCATTATTTTTCAAATTCTAAACTTTTGTAATTAAGTTACGAATTTAAACTAGATTTCGTATATAATTAAGTATTAAAATTAATTAATAAATCAATTATTGAACTAAATGTAAATAATTTGAATTTCAATTAAGATTTACGTATGGATAAATATTAATTACGTTTAATTATAATAAGTAGACATATGAAATGTTAAAAATATATGTTTGAAAAAAAGAATCAATTAGTTTTGTATTTACACTTGAAATTATAAGATTAGTCTCAATATGTATTTTTATGAAAATAGTAAGCTAGTCCTTTTTGATCTATGCCATTGTTTAAAAAATTATTTTTAATTTAAAACATAAGTAAGTTGAACATTGTGATAAAGTTTTTTAAACATAAATGAAAAGTCTGATTTGTAAATTAAATTTAAATTAACGTAAACACAAGTTAGTTTTTAAAATTGTTCGTTTCGTATGAAACAAATCGATTGATCATGAAAATGTAATTGAAATAAGAAGCTTTTTTATACCTCAATTCAGACTAACTTTGCAATTTTTTTTCTACTTAATATTCACAGATTGAGGTACACTTTTTAACGTCTAACATATTTACTTCTCTCACATAGTAGTAAATGTAATATTCTAGAAGCACGCAGTAATTATAACAAATGTAAATTTAAAAGTGTAAAAAATATTATAAAAATATATTATTTCTATATTAGGTTGTTGATTAAAGTTTCTATTTCGAAAAAAAACAATGTTTAGAATGAAAATTAATTAAATTAAATACTAACACATTTCATAAGTCATTCGAAAAAATATTAATTGTTTTTGGAAAACATTTTTTTATTTAATAAACATTTTTATTTTTTCTGTTTATTAATATTTCTTCAATACTTTTTATGTTAAAAATATTTGTTTGTATTCATAAATCGATTAAAAGTTCTGTTTAATTTTTTACTAAAAAAATACGTTTCGAAGAATATAAAATGTTAAATAAATATTTAACAACTTTTTCAAACAATGCATGAAAGTACAAATTGAAAATGAGAAATATTTGAGTAATAATTGAAATTTTTTATTTATTCTAGTATTTTTCTGTGTCAGAATTTCACTTCGAAAATCTTACAGTAAACTGAGAAGTTGATCTTTCTTTTTATTTTTCAGTTAAAGTATTTAATAACAAAAATTAATAATTTGTATTTATAATTATTAAATTGTTTATATGTTAATATTTTAAACTTCTTTACTTCCCATGTTTTCGACTTAAAGATACTGGACTCTCGCAATATATTTATCCATTCTATAAAACATTAATTTTTAATTTAAATACTAGACAAAATACAAAATAAAAGGTAAATATAAGTATATCTTATTTCTTCGCAAGACCAAACTATTTCCAATAATGTGTTCTTCTCAACTTCTAGTTTGATGAATCATTATTTTGTATAAGAATATTTTATGTCTTCTAAATTTCTTTTGTTCATTGACTATATTTAATTAAAATTGAAAATCAACTTATTTGTATCTTATTTATTTTATTCGGATTAATTAAAATACAAATTCTAGATGAGGAAAAAAGGAGTTTTAAAAGTCTTCAATTTTTTTTCAATATCCTGTATTAAAAGCTCTAAGCAACAACAATTTCATGTAATAACATTTTTAAAAAAATAATATTTATGAAATATTTTTTAGTTCAATATGGAACAAAGATATCTTTAAAGGAATCACAGTTCACAGATTGATTTATTATTCGTACAAAAAATATTTTAAAAAAGACCAGAGATATGTTTTTTTGATAAAAATGATTCTCTACATTTTTTTTAATAAAAGTATTATTTTATATACTAATGTAAAATATTTCATTTCCGTTGATCTATTTTAATTAATTATTAATTAGTGTTAAATAATTGTATGGACCAGTTTTTGTAATCGTTTAATAGGAACTTTTCATATGATCTTCAAATGAACTCTTCGTATTATTTCGTTCCCTAGACAGTTTTTTTGGTAATGAAGGAAAAATAGTGATTAATCACATTCGTCTTCTTAAAAAAAATAATTCATTGGAATGTCTATAATTCATCATATGTTTACCATGGAAGATGCCCTTTCGACCAAAACAGGTAATATTCAAATTATTATTGTTCAAGACCAACTTCTGGAATGTTTTTGAAGCACCATTCACTATGGAAATTTCTGAATTGTTCTCGCACTATTTTATAAATTTCGTCATTTCACAGATGTGGAAATGAGAGTACAATATCGGCACTAATGTCGATTACAATATAAAACTCCCTGTGGACGTTTTCTTCAAGACTTTTGATGTCTCCAGATTGGAACTGATCATCTTCTTTTTTCGACGTCATCATGTATTTTATAAATATTTTCCAGTGCACTATTTTCATTCTATTGTTATTATTACACAAATATATCGAGTATTAACATTATCACTTAATTTATGACATTCACAAAGTTCAAAATGCATTCTAAATGTTGTTCAATTCAGAAACATATATTCATTCAACGACGAAACGATTTCTTGACAACCTAATATAATACAATTTGTTCGAAACAATTTACATTGGCATAGATTTATAAAGTATATTGGGAATAGCCTACGAAGGCCTATAAGTAGATGACCTCTCCAAAGGTTCCCAAAAAATTCATAGTATAATTGTTATGTAAAATATGAACTGACATAGTTAAACATAATATTTGAAGTCATGCATGTTGTATACATTTTATACAAAATACAAAATTTTCGTTTTTAGGAATTTATTAACTTAATTGCGGTGCTCTTAATATTTGTGTATTTTTATTATTACATGAGAATTATTGTATATCATGTTTTTGCCCATTATTTCCATTGTTTATAAAATGTGTGTATTGTTATTCGATCGTTATTTTCATATATGTATTTGTTATAATTTTTATGTGGTGTATTGGTCAACTATATTTACATATAATTGAATGAACAGCTATGTGAATTGTTGAATTATCACAATTTCAATTATGAATGGTAAATGTTTTATGAATAGTATGATGAAACAACTATCAATTTTATTTTCAAATTAAATAATATACGTGAGAATGAGTCTACTTGAATTGCAAAATTTTTATTTAAATATACTTGAAAGAATATTATATTACATCATTCAAAAAAATATATAGAATAAAAAATGAAATTAATCTTTGAGTATAAATTCGTTTTATATAAAATTTAAATATATTGGATTAAATAATAAATATATATAATTATTATTTTATTTCAAAAAATGTTACATGTTTTTTTTCAATAAATATTTTTATTAAAAATATTTAAAATCTATTACAACAATATATTTTTAAATATAATAACTTTTTGAAGAAAATAAATTTATAAGAATAAAACTATTTTATTTCAATATATTCAACCTTGTAATTAAAACTTTGTCAAAAAAAATGTTGATCAAGATTTTTATTATATCTTGTTAAAACTAGTTTTGGTATTTATACCATTTTAATTAATTTAATTGCTATTCAAGTATCTTCAAATACTTAGAAGTAATGTAAATGAAATCTGGTTATAGGAAGATGAAATAATATTGACAGTTTTTTTTATCAAAAAATTCATTGAGAATATTTTAACTTCAAAAAATATTTATATTATGCGATCTAAGAAAACTTGAAATTTTTATTGAGCTCGAATTGGTCCTAAATCTACCAATATTTATTTTATTAAATCTGATTTTTACGAGTCCCAATTATCTTAAAGAAAAATTTATAACGAACCGGATATTTAATTAGCTATTAGTCAGGATGAAAGCAGAAAAAACTAATTGAAATATGTAAAGATTCTGACATTGAAATAGATCTCCAGAATTGGATATAAAAAAGTTAATAAAATTGTTCTGGTTTACTTGGAAATTTTCTTCAGGATGTCTGATAATCTGATACTCATATGATGAACTCTCATCAGATGAAAATGAAGATTATATACATAGGGCCAAAATTACATCAACTTATTTTCAAAGCTATAATTTTTTTAATTATTAACTAATGTATTTTTTTACTAGAAAAATATATAAAATTCATTATATATTGATTTTGTAAAAAATCTATTTTTAAAAATAAATAACTCGTAGTATCAAAGGATTATTTTTCTTTTTGTAAATCTTATATTTCAATAATGATTAGTTAAAATTCGAATTTCAAACAATGTAATTCGTTTTCAATGAAGTATCATCCCAACACTATAAAATATTGGAAAAATAATTAATAATTATTTATTGTTCACTTTCTTTATTTATAAGCTGATAGGCATTTTGATGATTAATTGTGTTGTAAAATTTAATATATTTTATAAAATTTAGAAATTTTACAACTTAGCACTCTGATGATTACAGCATTGCCTTCAAAATGCGTGTCAATTTATAAACAATTAAAATAAAGAATAAATAATAATTGAACTTTTTTTCAATATCTTGTGATGTCGCGGTGATAGTTGATTTCTATGAAAATGAATTCATCACAGTTGTAAAACAAATAATGCAATTCATTTTAAAAATATTTTATAAATCGTAATTGAAGTTGTGATACTTGACAATTATTTTTTAAATATTACAATATTTGTTACAAGTACTTGCTACATTTATATACTTATATAAAATGTTGTTTCTGTGATGAGAATTTGTGAAATATATATTTCTTGTATTTGTATAATGCATAAAAGCACTTGGATATGGTTAGTTATTTTATAGAAAATATTGTTTATCTATTCAGTTCCTAATAGACGATATAAACGATCTATATACTTGCATTTTTATTGATATGAATATATCAACTGAGTTATTAACAAATCAAGAACAAAATTGTTTGAATTACTCGTTTTGAGTTTAAAAGTAACTAATTTTTTTTTAACTGAAATGTTAATAATCTCATGTTTATTCTCAATTTATTTTATCAGAACAGACCATTCGGTTTTGACAAAAAATTGTTATCTCAGTTGTGTAACATATTAAAATATTAAATAATTATTTATTTATTTTAATTTCGATAAAAATATCATTTTCATAACACAAGCATATAAAATCTTGATAAAAGAAAAATAATTAAAAAAAAAATTATGCTTGCACTATGACAATACTATCTAAGTTATTAAAATAGATCCACTATATATTATAAGTAATAATTAAACTATTAAATAAAATATTGTGATGCGAGGAAAATAAATTATTTATTCAAATATATATATATATATATATATATATATATATATATATATATATATATATATAAATATTTCATTCAAATATTTATATAATAAATTTTGCGTTTACCACCGAACTAATTCCAAAGAACCCACTAAATGTCTTTCTTATATTTTATTTTGTCTATTTATGTGGAAATATCACTATAGTTCTTTTATTTGTTATTTGGTTTTAGGTATTTAGGATATTTTTTATTTGATTATTCTAAGGTTAGAAATTATACTGATATTCAAACATCATGAAAATGCAAGTCACAGTTTGTTTATATTTCGTTATATATATATATATATATATATATATATATATATATATATATATATATATATATATATATATATGCTAAATAATACAGTATTGTTTATATATATTATTTAATTTCCTGTTATATATAATCTATAAGACATAACATAAAAAAAATAGCCATAAAATCACTAATCATATAAAAACGATGGATTGGACTGATATTTGTGTATTTCATATTTTCTTAATTATATAATCGTCGTTGAACCAATCAGTTAATTAAAGTTTACTTAGATGTTTTTGCCGTTGAATCTAACACACTTATATAATAATATATATTATGTATCAAATAGACTAAATATCAGTCGAACCAAATAATGGAATTGCAACTAAAGAGAACAGTCGAGTTATATTTCTCAATCACTCTTTTGAAAAAAAAAACATATATCTGTACAACACTGTGTTTTTGTATGTTAATTGAATTTGATTCGACACAATTTTTACATTATATGAGACATATTGTTTACGCTTGATCGAGTTGACAGTGAGAATAGCATTTAAGTAAATTATATAACAATAATGCATAAACATATATCTTTTATTGTATTTCGAAAGTGAAACCAAATGAAATGAAAATACAAAAGAATTTTAATATGTGTGTTTAAAATACTCTTTTTTCTATTATATTGTTTTTCAGAAATTCGTCTGCTGTTAAGGTACGTACAGATTTTTTTGCACAATTATATATTTTATATTCAAACTTGTATTTTACTAATTTTATGTAAACTATGTTGAGTTTAATCTCTGAATACCTATTTTTCCAGCCTTGAAAAATAGGTATTCAGATGGACAAAAATAGGTATTCAATGGATATTTTTCAATTGTGTTACAAATCGACCATATATATTTTCAATTAAAAGTTGCTGAAAAATATATATTTTTTAAAATATATATTTTATAAAAAATAAAAATATACTGACGAAATATTATTCTTTATTTGCCCTTTTTCAATCAAAATAATAATTATATGTAAAGTTATTTGTCAATTGAAATAATTTTTAAGTTATTTGTCAATTGAAACTTAAGTTGTAGTATATTTTTTTAATATAAAATGAACAACAACCCTTCATTCTGGTAATTATTTAAATATCAAAACTAGTAATTTTTAAAAATATATAATTTCTTATTTGAACCCCAAAGACAAGGTAACAACAGATAATTTGAAGAGAGAACTGATTGTCTGAATAGAAAATAGATTTTATAATATCAAGTTTTTCAATCCACAAAATTGAATTCCGCAATTTTACTGACAAATATTTTTCAAAGTAATTTTTTTTTTAATTGATGTACTTTATAATTAAAATAAATATTGAATAACATTTGTATTAAATAATATATTTAACATTTTAGTATTTTGAACCCTGTTTTTTTTCTTATTTTCGGTGTAATCACAAAATGGGGTTTTCAACAATTTTTATCATTGTAAAAAATATTCACTTTCTATTCAAAACTAGTATTTCATTCCAACAATAACACTAGTAGATATATAATAGTATAATTTAAAAAAATATATAAGACAGTTTTTAGACTTTTCAAATTTAAAGGGTTTAAAATGCATGATAGATTAACATTTTTATGTTGTTATGTAATTGAAATTTTAAATCATAATTGAGTTTGAAAATGCAAAATTTATACTCGAAAAAATTGATAAAATATCGAAGAAAACATTTTTTATGATTTTTCTTTGATATAATTTTTACTTTTAAATTCTGTTGTCGTTATTAACATCTACAAATCTTCATCGAATGCTGAATATAAATCATTGTAATACATTTTCGTTATTCAATTATTGGAGAAATTTATCTATTAAATATGTTTATTGATTTTTAGGGGGGTAAGTAGTAGTGTATATAAATCGAAACAATTATCATCAATTCTTCTACTGATGTTTACTTCTAAATCCATTTTTGTTCAGCGTCGTATTTAATAAATTAATATTAATTTTTTATCAAAATATTTCTATCTGTCTATTTTTTATCTGCTGGCTATTTTTGTTTAGATAATGGAAAAATTTACGTATTTGTTGTTTATGTTAATTTTTAAAAAATAAAGAATTCAAAAAATTACATATATATAATATATTAAATAGACAATTTTCTTTTTATATCTGTAGTTAGAAAATATGATAGATAATAATTTTATTTTTTTAAAAAGAAATTTCAATCACTGATTTTTTTATTTTTATCGTTATTAACAAAATATGTATATCATAAAAAAATAATTATGAGTAAAAAATTATGTATCAATTTTCCTTATAAATTTTTTCTTTATTTTATAATTTATTTTTTTTAATTATCACCATATTTACATATAAATTTTTATGTGAATCTATTTACTTATTTTTAACATTATAAGAACTTTTAACAAAAATTAAAATACAAACAGTATTAATAAGAAAATACTACAATCTTTTGTATATTTAAAAAACTATAAAATATTTCAAACGAGTATATACAAAAAATGGTCATTTATATTAAAAAAAAAACATTTGTGGGTTGGCTGTAGTTTGCGTGCGTAGTAAATTAAGTGCGTAACATTATATCGAGTTATGATAAATATGTTCTTCAGACAGTTTAAAAAGTGTTTATTAAGTACGGATGTTTCATAAAAAAATGTGTATACAAGTTCACTGTCGAATTTCAACACTGGACGGTTTTTTTCATGGCTGCTCTCACTCTCCTTAATAAAATCCAAGACCAAGGTTACCTACAGCCAGAAGGTAGATCGCTTGCGCATCAAAAGAGAAACCATAGGTACACACACACATACACACACGCGTGCATAGTGCAGCATATAAGTCGTTAAATATAAATTATATGTTTTAGGTATTACATGAATTGTTTGTTTTTTATGGTCCGTCGATCGGTACTCATTAACATAATAGTACTTTATTGTTTAATTGTATTTAAAACTATTTACGCAAAAAGTATACATAAATTAGAAATAATGTACCAGTCTCCCTAACGAGATAAAAATAATATGAATTATTAAAGTCATTTAAAATTAAATACGTGAAATTTCATTATAATACAATTTTTAAGATATGTACTTCATTAAGTCATGTACAAAAAATAAATAATTTTATATATATAATGAATTAATATACGATTTTAATCTAGGCAATAATTTTCTAGCATCATAAATTTCTTTTTTAAAAAAATCCAAATAAATTATTCATTTCATTCCGTTTTCAGAACCAACATTAAATAACGAAGAATATTTATTGAACATTTTTCATCATAACATCTTATGTTTTTGGGGTAAGTACTTCATTTATACAAAATGTTACTGTAGAACCAAGTCTAGTTCAGTCGTGAACAGCTCTTATATCAACAAGTATTTCTTCATCTAACAAAAACGACTTTGTTTTTTTACAAAAAAGTACGTCCGTGTTCTATTTGAATAACCAGATTTATTAAGGAAACAATCATATGTCACAAGTTCAAATGTTGTCTGCACAATTCGGACAGGTGTTGAACATTACAATTTACAAGATTGCAATTTCGTAGTGAAAGGCGTTTCGCTTAATTATATTACTGGTTCGTGACATTTTAAATGGTATCAAATTTTATCTTATAAAATGCTTTATATATTTTTATATTGTAATATAATACAAATATGCAATATTATTGATAAATCTCTATAGAGCATTAAGTTCAATTCGTTTATTTAAACAGCCAGTTTCTGTTGCAAATAATATTGAACAATTGTAATTCAGAGTCTTATACCATTATATATATTTGCATATTAAATTGTGTAAGTTGGTAATAAGATTAATTATTTTAAATAAATAAATGAGAAATAACATACAAAATTAATAAAGGAAATAATTCACAGTGGAGATCATAATAATTAATAACTTATGGGCATTATTTGTTTTGGTACGTAGCAAATTTACTTCAACATAAATAAGTCATTCATATCAACATTGAAAGATTTAAAAAAATTGTCCAATAATCGCCTGTTGTTTACTTTATCCATTGATGTGTATTTTGATTGACATCGAAATACATATCAACGAATAAAATGAACAATAATTTTCGGACGTTTTTTAAAAAATTTTCTTATAGAAGTGAGTGATTTATTTCGAAAAGAAAATAATATGACTTATAATTTATATATTGAAAAATATAATTTTAAATAAAAAGTGTTAAACTTTCCATGATAATTTTCCAAATTATACTTAGTTGAAATGTCAAAATGAGCTTAAAAAAATCAAGCATGGCTGCCACAAGCTGTTAAAGTTTTGACATTCTTATTGGAAAATCCTATATAACTACATTACACTAAAAGTGCAATATTTATGCTATATAGGCTGTTATAAAACTTGTTTATATTTATTTATATTTGGGAATTAAAAGTTGGATTAATAAACTAACTTAAAATAATTTTCAATTAAAATCTGTATCGTCTATGAACAAGAACGGCTACAAATATGTATTAAGGTAAAAATTGTAGAGTATAGATAAATATTTTATTTTTAATGAAAGCAGTTAAATAAAAATTAGTTGAATAAATTTTCATCTAGAGCTAAATCAATTATAAAATAAATTACATAGTAAGCCATATTAAAATAAATTGATAAATTATATATTAGATAAAAGACATGTACAAAATTAATTACAATATTTTATTCTGGAACCATTTATTTCTTTTATAAAGCGGTCCAAATGAGATTAGAAGGTTTAAACATACATTTACTTGCTTACTATCACTTTAATGTTTTTTATTATCATTCAGTCACATTTGAACTATCTATGTGTCAAATTTTATAGTCACCAATAAAAGCAGTTTCTTTTTATCAGCAGCTTAATAAAGTTCTTTCTCAAAACTTTCCACTTCTAGGAATCCAATGCCCTTGTCTTTCCTTTTTTGTCGATATATATATATATATATATATATATATATATATATATATATATATATATATACGAGGGCTGTTTGATAAGTCCGTGTAAAAATAAAAAACTGCTTCATTTTTTGAATAAATCGTTTTTATTTTTCAACATAGTCTCCTTTTAGGCATACACTTCATCCAACGCTGCTCTAGTTTGTTGATCCCTTCCGAATAATAGGATTTGTCCAAGTCTGTAAAATAGTCATTCGTTCCTGCAATTAAAATCTTTTTCCCGCGAGCCATTTCTTCATATTAAACAAATACCGATGGAGCCAAGTCTGGAGAATAGGGAGATGTGAAACGATTTGGAACCTTATTTCATTATTTTGCGACCACAACTGCTGAGGTAGCTGGTGCGTTGTCGTGATGAAAGAGGACTTTTTGTGGGCTAATCGGGGATGTTTTTTTGCAACTCGGTTTTCAAACGATACAATAACAATTACTAATATCCACCTGTAATGGTTTACCCTTTTCCAAATAGTCGATAAAGATTATTCCTTGCGAATCCCAAAAGACAGTCGCCATAATTTAATAACCCATTGTTTAGACTGCTCTTTGGTCTCAGGAGTGTAGTGATGTATCCATGTTTCATATGATGAAACGACGCTTAAAGTCCTGCGGATTTCGCTGAAACAGCAAACCGTTCTTGCAACAACCTCGTTTTTGGTCGATCGTGAGCAATCGCGGCACCCACCTGGCGGATAGCTTTTTCATGTCCAAATGTTAAAATATTATGTACCCGTTGCCTACAGCACTTTAATCTTTTCACTCTTCTGTCATCCATCACCATATCATGGATTTTATCAATGATTTCTGAAGTGGTGATCTCAACAGGGCGTCCAGAACGTTCAGCGTCTCTTGTGTTCATATGGCCACTCCGAAAATTTTGAAACCACTTAAAAACTGCACTAATCGAAGGTGCAGAGTCACCATAATGTTTATCAAGCTTCTGTTTAGTCTCCTGAGGCGTTTTGCCTTTAATGAAGTAGTGTTTAATCAACACGCGAAATTCTTTTTCGTCCATTATTTGACAATCACTCGATTTCCTTGATTCCAACGATTGTCAAACACAAAGGAATATATATATAAGAGGTATAATTATAACCTATATATGGTGCCACCTAAATTATTATCAAACGGCCCTCGTATATATATATATGTATGTATATATGTATGTATTAATTTTCTAATTACAATAGAACTTGTGCTCATTTTAACATTGATTAATTTTAGTATAAAAATTACGTACCGGTTAGTAACATCTCAATTACTCGTATCTCCTCAACAGTTACAATTTACGCTTTTCTTCTCACAATAAATACTATTAAGTTTTGCGTAATAGAAATATTACGTCAAATTTTGTTTATTCTATCCTTTTATAAATTAATTTATTTCATTTTTACACGCTTGGCGAAATCTACGATTTTAGTCTATCAATTAAGTTTAAAATAATAACAGTACATTTTATATAAAATAATTATTAACTGTGACGAATATACAATGTAAATAATCGAAAAGTGGTTAAAAATGATTCTTAACTTCAATACATTAATAAGATAATTGGCATTGTTGAATTTATTTAAAACACTTACAGAAAATAAATCTCAATATCATGAAATTCTAAATAACATATCTTATAATATCAATGGAAGATAAAATATTTACTAATATTCAAATAGTCAATACATTCATACGTTACTTAAATTTTTATAAAATATTAGAATTCTATTTATTATAGACGATTTTAATCGTATTAAACTTTCTTGTTTTTTTCCTGCATTTTTATAAATATTTCTTAAAAAAATCAATGTATGTTTCTTCAATTCTTTGATTTATTATTGCATTTAATATTGTTAATATATTGACTGAATAAGATTTTTCTGTAATTTAAATCTAAGCTAAAGTGGTATTTTATATTCATATATATATATATATATATATATATATATATATATATATATATATATATAAACATATATTTACAACACTTTAGAAGAAAGTAACAACATCATCAAATTTCTTTCTATCTTCGTATTTTAAATACATAAAATTTTTCATCGTCAATTTGTAATTTAATCAATTAACTAATTAGTTCTCTATTCAAAAAGTAATAATGTTTTTCAAAAGCCATTTAAAAAAAGAAATTGTAGACAATTAAAGAAACATTTCGTGAAAAACATATATAGAGAGAAACTAAATTAATTTACGAGTGCGTTTCATTAAAATAAGTAACAGTACGTAGTTTGTAACAAAAATATAATGCATTTATATTTCGTATGGTTTCATCTTATTCACTTATCCGAACAATGAACTTCTTATACAAGAAAAGCATGTGACAGACGTGTCAGTGAAATGATATTTATTATACAGCTCCGAGATATGTTGAAATGTTAGTGAAATTCGACTATAAAACAATAAATAAATCATATAGATGAATAAAATGAAATCGAAAATATCAACAATGTCACGGTTACTTAAATTTGACGGTCAGAATGTTTGTTTAACTGAAAGTGTTTGATGAAATTATACTCGAGTGCAAAAATCAATACGTGTAGAAAACTAAGAATGTCTTTTTTATTAAATGTAATTATGTTGAAATCGTTTTAGTAATCATTTTTGACACAGTGACGAGTTCAATTTTATACAAATGAATCATTCACCCCAGTGATACAAAATTTTATGAAAGTATTTAATAATCATTTTTTTGCTCAAATTATTCGCTAATTTATTTTGCATCCTCAAATAAGTGCTTTATAAAATTAGATTTTTTTGTATAAATTATTGACATATTTTTTCGTAATCGATTTCAGTTCTAAATCTATCTTATCTTATTAAATATTCATTTATTTGACGATAGATTTGATGTCAAAATTTATTTATAAAGAAATATTCGTACAGAACTAATAGCTTAGTGACGAAAAAAATATTTTTACAAGAATAGTTTGATTAGTGAGAATTAATTTATGACATTTCGGTATTTAATAGAAAAATATATATGAAATAATCATTTGCATTTCCTTTATGAATACATGAAATAAAATTTCTTAATTATAAGAAAAATCAATTTAATCGATCCATAACTTTTAATATAAAAATAAAATTTGTATTCGTGTGAAACAATCTCATTAGTAAAATCAATTATAACTTTCATTCCAAATTTTCCTATTTCCTATTAATTAAATATTAATTATTCGATATGTCACCCGCATCAGGATTTCACCGTTCTCTTAAAAGAATATTTTAACAATGTATTCAACAATCATTGTATCATATTGATGACAATGTAATAATAACGACTCTGATGATTATTTATCGGAAACTATTGAACGTTAAGTGTGTCGTGACCCTTCCGTATGTATTCTGTGGCATCTGGCATACCACTTTCCCTATCCTCGACAGGTTGGTTGACCGCCCAAGATGGTACCAAAGTCTCGGCCCTACCTGCGTGTGTTAATCATTCGCACGGAGTCTGTGTTAACAAAGGCGGTTGAGGAATGTTATATACCTCGCAGCTGTCTCACCACGCCTTCATTTATGTGTTTAGAAGCAATCTTCTTTTTTTAATAAAGGAATCAGTGGCAGTAAATATCTGGTTTTTGTCTCAATTTCATATTTCGATTTAATTTTAATAAAGGTCATAAAACAAACTAACCTATTTTAAATACAACGTTTTTTTTAAAAAAAAATATTAAAAATCATGCCCTTTACGATGTAGAATTTTATATAATTCCAATTTATCAGTGTTTTATCGGTTCACCTATATTTATTTTATCCCGACTGATATTTTCAATAATTATATCAAATATATTTATTTTTGTTTCATTTTAAAAAAGTAATTTTCAACAAATATATATATATATAAATATATATAATAAAATAATTGATTTAGAAATATTAATTTGCTTTCTATTAATGAAAATATTTAAAAAATCAAAATTAATATTTCAAATTATTTCTGTTCTATATATAAGACTATTTTAATTCTACAATGCGTAATTTTTTATTTTTTTTAAAAAAAATATGTATATTAGTATAAAACACTAGACTAAAAATGGAAAAAATATTATAACAACTTTTTTAAATTTTCATTTTTTTTGAAAATAAAAATGCTATTTTGCATTTTTCACAAACTACATATGCTTTGGCTCTGAAATTAGTTTTATATCTTATTGAATGGAATTCCAAATGGGAAAATAGTTTTTGTGACTTAATCATACATCTTGCGGAGAGTAAAATCACATTTGATTTTTTTTTTAAATTATTCCACAACAGAACAGGACTAAATCACTTGTAATCTTTGTCTAAATGTCAATATACATTGCTAAATTTGTAAATTTTGACAAAAATAGTATTATATTTTTTCAGATGAATATTTCATATGCAAACTGTCACACATTTTTGAAAAGTTTAATATAAAATTACTATAAAAAATATCAATAATTCATATATAAATCATTGTATACTGTAAGACAAAAATACAGATAAAAATTGTCAAAACATTGGACAAGTTTCATTATTTTTCTGTATAAATAACAGTATTGAAATTTATAAAAAAATAAAAATTTATGAAATTTACTCAATATTTTATATACATAAAATAATTTATATTAATAATGACTTCACTACTGAGAATACTCAGTATCTTCAGTTCTATTTAAAAATTACATATTTATTGAAACTAATTATAGAAATTTATTAAAAAAAGTAATCATAAGAAAATAAATATTGAAAATATTAATACAACAATCAGGTATAGAAACAAATAATTGAAATCATTTGAACTTGTATTATTTTTAATTAAGGAGTCGTTATGATTAGTCAGAAGGTCGTAAAATCCAAAAATTCCATTTTTGGATTTTGAAATTTTCTATAAATATAATATCTGAAGAATATTCCTTGAAAGTTCCATTAATCCAAATAAAATTGATGTAGAAATAATCATACTAGTTTTTTGTACAAATAATTGTGCAAACTAATTTTGAAACTTTAATTGCGTTTTTCTGAAAATAGCTTTTTCAAAACCGGTGACCAAAATATCTAGAAAACGACTGCATGGATTTATTTTAAATTTTGCTGGTTTACTATCGATACAAAAAACTAGTCCTTGAATAAAGAATTCTTTTCCGTGAATAGTTTCTTTTTTATTGACTAAAAACTAGCAATTTTTCATCGAAAATCAAAATTTTAATTCAAAATATCCGTCATTTTGTTCCAAATCAATATTTCGAAAAACTAATCGTCCAAGGATTACATAATTTAATATATAAAATAGATCTTTTTAATTTTTTGATTTCATACGATCCAAATCTGAACAATTGTGGTCATTGCAATCGTTTTTTTTTTTTAGAGGATCTACGAGAAAAAAATATATCTCTTTTATTTTTAAATATTTTTTATTGGAAAAAATATGTAAACTTATTTTAAATATACGTTTTTTGATACCTAAATATTTATTGAGAAACATGTTATAGTTCTTGAAAAAAATTCCCAACAATTATGTTTTCTTGTCTTCCTGACTGAGCATGACCCTTTAAATATATATATATATATATATATATATAGAGAGAGAGAGAGAGAGAGAGTAAGAGAGAGAGAGAGAGAGTTTGAGCTTGATAGAACTTTAAATTGAATCCTTATCGAAAGTTGTATCTAACCTAAAAAACACCTTTATATGTATGTATATATATATATATATATAATGTTTTTTTAGATTAGATAGAATATTCAATAGGGATTTAATTTAAAGTTCTATCAAGCTTAAAAAACACCTACGAGGATCGTTTGATAAGTATGGTAAATTTATTGATTGTTTAATGTAATTAAATTTTTCAATTTAGTTTTCCTTACTTTTTTACCATACTTATCAAACGACCCTCGTATATATTAAAATGTTCATAATACAATAGTATCATTTCCATATCTGTATCCATATATATTTTCATGACAACTACTAATTAATAAAAATCATAAACCACCTATTGTTTCCATATCATACATGACAATTACACAATTGATATATCATTCCATCGTTTAACTTTCTCACTCCGCCACTGATTGTCACCAAACGGCTTTTGTTTCGGTTTTAGAACCAAAGTGAAAGTATGCAATCATTTCACTTACGCGCCCGTGTACACTGGAACGCCCAGTGTCCGTTCATTTCCACAAGACAGAAACGAACGAACGAAACGATCGCTGGCTCATCTATCATTGTTGATTCTGTAGATGAATTCCTGTTGATCGTCATTAAAAAAATATTTTTGTACGAGTAATGGTTTAATGTATGAGGTCATTATGCTGTTACGTTCCTGGTAATGACTTTCGGATGACGTGCCTTTGTTTATTGTCACTTTGTTAAATTATTCTTGTATACAAACATAAATAAATATATGTGTGTATGTACATATATATATATATATATATATATATATATATATATATATATATATATATATATAAACAAAATCAACAATAAGACAACTCCATTTTAAAAGAAATAAAAATGTTATATATCTCTAATTCACACTTTAATTTAAACATAAAGTTAATAAAATTATATTTACATGTTAATTATTATCCATTATAAAATGAAACTTGAAAAATAGTCTACAAAAGATTTAATTAATTTGATATTTATTGCTTTCTTTAAAAAAATAAGTAATTAAATGTATTTAATGTAAAAAATACTTACTTCAGTACCACAAAATTTTTCAAGTTTTCAATAAAAACTTTTCATCAATTTTGGTAGCTCTTGTTCATTTCGATGGGCACTTTTCTTTTTTTTTGATCTACTCAATTCTCTTTCTATCTTTATATATATATATATATATATATATATATATATATATATATATATATATATATATACACACACACACAAATAGACAGATAGACAGAGAGAGAGAGAGAATTGATATATTTTCTGTATTGTATTTTTGCCTCGAACTGTTATTTCTTCTAATTTTTCGAAATTTAAATTAGATTATTGGTCATTATTATAAAACCCTCTTTTGAACCTATAATTTATTTTAAAATGTAAATTAAAAGAAATAAATATCCTCAAAAAGTTGAATTTATTATTAATGAAAAACTATTAATATAAAAATTTTAAACTAATAACCAAATAAAAATTCGAAATTAAGTATAGTATATTTTTAATATGTTGTGATTAATAAACTAATTTTCAGAATTTACACTGGCGTTAGTATTTTTAATAAAATGTTATACTTTTTCAACAAAAATCTATTTCTAATTCTGAAAAAGAATCATATTTAATTAATAACAAAAATATTTAAAATATATTTTTTAACTAGTCTATATATATATATATATATATATATATATATAGAGAGAGAGAGAGAGAGAGAGAAGAGAATATTTTTTTCTATATTGTGTTTTTGCTTTATCTGTAATTATTTCTTCTATTTTTCCAAATTTTAATTAAGCTTATTGAACATTTTTGTAAGATCCTCTTCTAAGCATATAATTTATTCATAAATATAAATCTTGAAAATAATTTTGTCAAAAAACAAATTATAATTAACAAACTATTAATACTGAAATTGGAAATTAATTATCAAATAAAAATTCGAAATTAAGTACAGTATATATTTAATATGTTGTGATTAATAAACTATTTTTAAAAAATTACACTGCCATTAGTATTTTTGATGAAATGTTATACTCGTTTAACAAAAATCTATTTATAATTTTGAAAAAGAATTACATTTAATTAATAACAAAAAATATTTTTAACTACTCTCTCTCTCTCTCTCTCTCTCTCTATATATATATATATATATATATATATATATATATATATATATATATATATAAAGACAGACAGAGAGAGAGAGAATTCATATATTTTCTGTTTTATATTTCTACCTCCAAATGATATTATTTCTTCTGATTTTCCAAATTTGAATTAAGATTATTAAACATTTTTGTAAGATTCTCTTCTAAGCCTATAATTTATTCAAAAATGTAAATGTTGCAAAAAATTCAATTTATTATTAAAAAAAACTATTAATATTGAAATTGGAAACCAGTGAGCAAATAAAAATTCGAAATTGAGTACAGTATATATTTAATATTTGATAATTAATAAACAATTTTGAAGAAATTACATTAACATCAATATTTGTAATAAATTGTTATACCATTTAATAAATAAAAAAAAGATATTTAAAATAATATTTTTAACAATTCTCTCTCTCTCTCTCTCTCTCGTTATATATATATATATATATATATATATATATATATATATATATATATATATATATATATACTAATTAAAATGACATTTAAAATCAATAACCAAAAAGATATTCTCTTCAATAATTACACATATTTAATTTTTATAGTTATTACTATTTATTTTTATTGGATATAATACCATTTTCAATATCAATATTCAATTTTTATTCAAATTTCATTCCAAACTAGAATTCAAATAATTTAAAAACTAATTTATATACACTGTGTATAATTATTTTTCATTGAATGATTAAAATCTAAATAACTATCTTATCATACTTGTATACTTATATATATATATATATATATATATATATATATATGTGTGTGTGTGTGTGTGTGTATGTATGTATAAAGTATTTCCAGGTCAAGCAACATTCAATTTTTAATTATTATGTCGTATATGTAAGTATTTTAAAATTGTAATAAGTTAAATCGATGAAGAAATATTATTAATTCACTTGCTTGATATCTTGCAATCAATAAATAAAACCATTCAATATTTTTCCCACGCTATATATTTAATTGTTTTTTTAAAAAAATGTTTTATAAATATAACAAATAACTCCAAAACCTAAAAAAATATTTCTATTCGTTAAATATGTTCGAATTCAAATGTCAGTAGCAAATTATTTCAAAAGTTTCATGCCAATTATCGATAGAGATAATTTGAAAGCGACTGTCAAGAATGCAAAGTACTATTTCTATCATTTTTTTCTATTACTTGATTATAAAAATAGTATCTGCACAATCGCGACACGTTCTATTGAATAGCAATTATTTTGCGATTACGATGTTATAATGTAATTTGGCCATCACGCGTACGTTTTCTAATCATTGTACAGGTACTTAATATATACCTTGTGAAATTTTCAGGAACACATTATTATGTCTTATGTCAATTTCCGTAATGCTGTAACTATGTATCGTCTGTGTTTTGAAGTCAAACGACTAACTGAACGTGACCTTTCAATTGAATCACTAGCTTATTTCTTTATTGTCTGTACGCCAAGAGCACGCAATATCGTTTTCGTACTATTTTATTAATAATAACATTTTATTAGTTAACTGTATTTCATTTCGAAATCGATTATGAAAAAATATTTTTAATATAAATATTTTTACCAAATGTAACAAATATGTTTCCAAATAAATATAGGGTCATCCAAATGTGACATCTAGATTTGTGTTTTATTAACAAGAAACAAAAAATACTATACACTCGTTTCCTTATACACCACCCTATACACATATTTCTTTTGAATAAAACACAAATCTAGGCGTCACATTTGGATAACCTTATATTTTCAATAATAGTAATTAAAAAATGAATATATTTTTATTAAGATTTTTTATACAATTTTAAAACAATTAAGATTATTAAACATTTTTGTAAGATATAACATTTTTTTTCATATAATAATTTGACAAATTGATATTTGTTTTGGTATCACAGCAAATTCACTTTAATGCAAATAAATTATTCACACTCAATACTATAAGATTTTCTAAAAATATCTGATAATGACTTATTGTTCGTTTTATTTGCTTAAAAGCTTTTAAGTGAATCAATTGAACAATAAGTGATTATTGGATATTTTTATAAAATCTTGCGGTATGAGGGGTGAATGATTATTTATGTTAAATTAATGTGATATTAGGTCGTGTAATATAAAATGTCGGATTTCTCTTTGATTTCCAATTGAAAAATTCGACATTTTATTTTACACGACCTAATACATTGTTTAGACTAATAAACCTTTTTTTGTATTAAAAGATTTTGTAAAAATATTTAATAATTATTCATTTTATTTTTTCTAATATATATTTATATAATAGTAATGGAATAGGTTGGGATGTAAATTGAAATATGAATTGAAAAAAATAAAACTGACAGTGATTATTAAACAATTTTATGAAATTTTGCGATATTTATGAATAGTATGTAAGAATGATATTATATGTTACAATTCGGCGCTCTGATGATGATGGTATTGCCATCGAAATGCGCATCAGCATATTGTTATTATTTAGTGAAATAATTATTGAACACTTTTTAATACCTTGTAGTGTTGGAGTGAAAAACATTTTTTTGAAAATGGATACACCACAATTACAAAACATATAATTTTTCAGACTCAAATTAATTATAAAAATAAAATCAGTACAAAATTATTTAATAAAAATATATATTCTATCGGAATTTAAATTTAATCAAGAATTTGAAAACGTTTTATTTTTCAAATGATGTATTTTCTCTTGAATGAAAAAAAAATCACTATTCATATTAGTATTAAGACAAATTGATTTTAACGTAAATAATATTAATAGTATTGATAAATTTAATAATAATAAAATTTCCAACCTAATATGTATTAGAGTATGAAATGAACAGTAAGAGATTTTTTAAACTTTTATAAAATATCATAAAGCTAGAAATGAGTGATTCATTTGTGTTAAATGGAAATAAAATTTGAAAATAATTATCTTAGAATACCGAAAATAATAAATGTGATCTATTTCTTGAATTTATCTTAATTCCATCCATCATATTTCTTACATATAATCGATATTAAGATGTTACCACCCCAACTGACCGACATAATAAATAATGGGTTTCTTAAACGTTATTACGGCCACATTGTGTTCTAGATAAATCGTACTTTTAATATATTACGTTTTTTTTATATACGAAACATTTCATATATCAAATATGAACTTTCTAACATCAACAGAATTCACTTCCTACATTTAATCATCCTTTTTCGGTAAAATCATAACGTAATATTCGACCACATGTCTCAAAAAAAAATCATATCTGTTATAACAGATGTTAAAAGAGAGCTATCTCTAACATACTTATTCAATAACGAACTGTATCGTACAATTACTGTCATTGACAAACATGTCACAGTACATGTACTTCAATTGTAATTATCGGTACTTATTTCGATTTTAATTACTTGAAAAAACTTATTAAAATCGTTTATGTATTGTAAACCGAAAACAATTGCGGCTTTGTGAAGACGTGTACGTCTAGCCATAAGTGACACTATTATTAAAATTATGTAAATTTTTTCGTATTCATCGTTGTTAACAGCCAGTAACCGATTCGAAACATAATAGATGCACGTAATGTGTGGTTACCAAATTTCAGTGCAATCATATCTATGATAATAAAATATGATTATTAACGGTAACGTGTCACCGTGTCGCTTTCTTTCTTTTATAATCGCTGCGTGAGTATATTTTTTAAAAAAATTGTATGGTATATACACTTAATAGTTTATCGAAAAATGTATTAAAAATAAAATCGAGAAAGTTAGCATTTATAAAAAAATTAAATAACGTAATAAATTGATTAATTTATGTCAAATATATTTTAATTATTTAAAAAAAAAACTTGCATCAAAGTTCATTATTATAATTTGGTTTTACTTTTGAAAGGTTAATTTATTAATAAAATTTGACACTGATTATTGAAATTTAGGTCTCTAAATGTCGAAATTGGTATTTAAATATTCGCAATATTTTTATTTATTTTTACTATTAAAATTGCACGAATTCTCGTTTTTAAAAAAATTATATTTAAACAAAAATGTTTTTTCAATATATATATACATATAAATAAATAATAGCATGACCATTAAAATTTGTATCAGAAATAAAGTAAATAAAATTGACTGTTACCACTTTTGTAAAATCTTGTGGTGTTGCAATGAATAAATCACTTTTGTGTTGATTTTGTTATCATCTAAAGTTGGTAATAAAGATATAAAATATATATTGAATTAATTTGTATTATTTTAAAATAATTTCTGATATATTTTCAAAACTTTTCCAGGATAAAATTTTAATTAATGCATTTATGTACTTATAAATTCCAAAAAATAATAACATTGTAACGAGACAAAAAACTTGTACCAATTATTTTGTGAAACCAGTGTGGAATATTTATTGTTTTGAAAAAATTAAAGATATTTTGTTTCAGTAACTTATCTTTGAAATATGAACTAAGATCAGAAATCAATACTCAACAAATGAAAGTATTTGAATGATAGTCGACGAATTCCTAGATTACAAAAATAAGATATTGTATTATAATAAAATAAATCATCTGCTTAAGTGATTTTAATGAAAGAATTTATATTTTAGAATAAATTGTTAAACATAATTTCTGTTAAAAATATATACCTTCAATAAAATATATTTGTTCTAAAATAGGGTCATCCAAATGGTCTAGATGTGTTTTATTAAAAAGAAACATGTGTATAGTTTCTTTTTTATAAAATACAAATCTAGGCGTCACATTTGAATGACTCTATATAATTCATTTTGTTAGAAAAATACATATATTATGCATTAAGAAACTAATCTTTTCTATTAAATGAAATGTGGTTTTAAAATTAAATATTTCTCTACTATTATTCAGAAATTAGATATACATTTTCTGAAAAAAGTGTTATTTAAATTTTGATTTCAAAAAAATAAGGAAATCTTGTGTAAGGTGATCCAAATGAGACTGAAGGATAGTAAATGAAAGTAAACAAATAACTGTATGTCTAAACCATTCAGCATCATTTAATCCACCCTATATATAAACAGGTTATACGTAATATTTTTTGGAATATTGTTTTAATTTAAATGACTTACGTTCATAAATATGTCATCGCCATAAAAGCCTTTATTTACCCACTACTGAGCTCAAACCTTATATTTTTCCCAAAATTTTAATTCTTAATTTTAATCCTTTTTTAATTATAGGTCGAAATTTCATAATTATTTTTGTCCATCTATTGTTTATTTTCTTGCTATGCATCTGCCCATACTCATTTAATTTGTCCTACTATATCAGTTACTTTTGTCTACTCTAGTATCCATTTGCAGAATTTTTGATAACATTTAGAAAATTCTCACATTATTCTTCCCATATTTTGCTAAATTGTCTCAAATTTTCGTTTTATTTTCACATCATCATTATCATATCAGTTTATATCAAACCACTACTAAAAAAAGCTTTAATGAATATTAACCATTACTGGTACTTGCTCATACTTACCATGCAAACCAAAAGGGTTGGTGAGAACATTTATATATAGGATCATCCAAATGTGACGCCTAGATTTGTGTTTTATTTAGAAAAAACATGTGTATAAATTCTTTTGTATTTTTTAATAAAACACAAATCTAGGCATCACATTTAATGGATGACTCTCTCTCTCTCTCTCTCTCTCTCTCTA
>CP092089.1:45610125-45767625 GCA_029203775.1 Neoneuromus ignobilis
AACACTTTTATATCGTTGAATCCGGTATAAAATTATACTCGTACTGTAAACATGATAATTTTAAATTCGAAAGGTTGAATTATCATTAGATGAACATCATTAATGATACTATAAAAATTTTATATACATGATTTTGATTATAGAAAAAGATGATAAAATCGCACTAATTTCGTGATAATTTGATATTCGTATGTAGGTGTAGGAAAGGCACGCTAATTTAAAACTAAACGGTGTGCAGATACGTACGAGTATCTAAAATTGAAAGTAGAGATTTAAAAAAAATCGATGATTTAGCATTTTAGTTAGATGTTTATGTATTTTGGTTTGGATAGAAAAGTGTCACTAAAAAACTTTCCCACCTAGACGATAATGTTACTTTCTTTTATTTTATTTATCTAACAATGAAATTATTTACACGGAGTTTGTTTGTGGTATTCTTTAGAATGGAAAATATGGCTCAAGGCCGGTGATTAATACTCGTATTACTCTTACTTAAATAGCGGTATGATTTGTACAATATGAGGTTTGATGAATGCATTTTATGTTTGTTTACGTTAAACATCAGATTTTAGTTTACATTATTTATTTATCTCAATAGCTTTCATTTTATTTAAATTCATTATTTTTTTAAATACTTAAAATAATAACGTTTATACTGCTTTCATTGAAAAATTATACCTTTGAGATAAAAACATACATTCAATTAATATATTAACATATATAATTAGTTACAAATTAATAAAAATAAAATATTACTTACAAAAAACAGCTAATATAAAACAACAATGTATACATTATTTTATTTAAGTAATTTTAAAATTTAACACAGAAAAGATTGCTAATCTCAATCATTGTAAATTGTCTCGAACAATAGACTTTATTATATAAGTTATAAAATAGTTTTTAAAGATAATCTTCCTCATTAAAATTTTTTTAAAAAAACATACGATTATTCAAATTTTCTTGTAATTGTAAAATGAAAATCTGAAAAAAATTCTAGAATAATACCCAAGAGAAGTTCTAATAAGGAAATACTTGTATTCTAGTGTGATGTCACGAAATAAAATTCAATACTCTTTGTTTAATTTATAAGCAATTTTTTTTATTTTACAAGAAAAACATTATTTTTTAATTAAATTATGTACTAATATTCATATTTTTATATGATTTTCCTATTTGTATCTCTGAAAAAAGTATAAAAAAATTGCAGCCATATGTCATAATCGTAAATAACAATAATCGTTTTATTATGAATAAAATATAAATTTTAACAATATTATTTTTTTAACAAGATTTTAACAAAAAGGCTCTGACAATGATTGCATCGCTATCGAAATGCACATCAGCCAACTATTGTTATAAACAAAAAGTGAACAATAAGTGATTATTAAACACTTAGTAACCATTGTGCTGTTGGGGTTAAAAATTCATTTGTGTTAATACAAATATAAAGCCATTTTTTGGAAAAATTAAATCTTATTATAAAATTATGTTATGCTGATTGGATATCATCAACAACATTTTCCTATTCATTGATAAATAAATACTTTTCCCAAAACATTTTATTTCTAATAATCCAATTTTCGCACTGACAAATTTTTTTCATATCTCTCTCCCATCTAATCATGGGTCACTTCTTGAACATTTTTATATTTCTAGGTTCTTGACTAATACTTTCTGTTATCCATTAGTGGTTTTCTTTTCTTACTATATGATTAATCTATTTCTATTTTAGTTATAACGTTTCAAATGTTTGTTTGTTGCTGAATCAATTTGTTTCCCTTTTTATCTCTACATGTTATTCTTAGTACACATCCTCCCATATTTTTTTTATCTAGAGCCATTGAATTATTCTGTCATTTAAAACTTATATTTCATTAACATAAGTAGGAACAAATATCCCTAAACTAAAAAAAATAATTTAATTATAAATTTAATTAAAACCCTTTTAAAACTCAATTATTCCAAATTAAATTGCGTTATGTATTTTTTTACCATCTAGATGTTTGGAATAAATTTTATTATTCATAATATATATACTGATATATATATATATATATATATATATATATATATAATTTTTTAAATTAATTTACACATTTTTATATTTTATTATAACTGCGTTTACTCACACGTGTTTGCAATTAAAACATATTTTAATAGAAATAACTAAATAAAAGTATATCATTAAACTTGTTGTTTGTTTTAAATTATGTTAAAACTTTTACATAATATTATTACTAAATTATTTGCCATTTTATACACACACGCACACACACATATTTTATATATATATAATATAATATGTGTGTATCATTTTTATTTGTATGTCTATTTTAACAAAAACAAACATCTAGCTAATTCGTCCTTGTTCATCGTTAAGCTAACTTTTAAATATTAACTATGTGATTTTGTGCTAAACCAAGTATGAGATAATCATAACCGTGACTAATAATTGCATGAGTCTCAGTCAACTTTCTAAGATATTTCCAACTTGTCAATCATGTATAATTGTTTACAGTTTAGTTCAACTTTACTAGAACCACCAAGGCGTGTGTTCCTAAATTTGTATACACTATGCGTAGGTACTGATGATATTATAGACTTTGTTTACGAGATGCTCCTACATTCTATTGTTAAATGGTTGATTAATCGCAGCAGAACACGGCATATTTAGATTTAGGCTTATAATTTTATTACAGAGAGAGTTGTAAACTTTCAGTTTCGAATTGTATCTTAAATATATGTATACATTTTACTCACTATATATATATATATATATATATATATATATATATATATATATATATATATATATAAATGTAGGTGTGTGTAGGAATAATCTGTTATGTAAAAATATTAGTTTGAAGATATAATTATTTTACTAAAAATGAAGCGTCCTTGATGATTGAAATTTATTTCATCATTTTAATCAGTCTCTTATTTTAAATTCTGTTTTTTCGTTATGTTAATATTTTTTGCTGAATAAGATAGCATTGTCTTTTATTTAAAAGTATAATTAATTACTCTTACTTTACATTAATTCATGTATAAGAAGAATTTTATTTATTTAATTAATTAAAATATATAGGGTTTTCCAATAAGGGTTTCAGAAGTTTAAATGGAAATAAAATAAAAAGTATTTAATTATTTAGTTATTTTCATTTTTAAGCATATTCTATGACATTAATGATGGAAATCAATTTCACTCAAATAACCACCACGACTTTGCTTGACATAAACCAATGATTTCACATAACCCCACAGAAAATAATCCAATGGAGTTAGATCATAATTTTAGTGTCCAATTGATTGGTCCATTTCGTGAAATAATGGACTAATTAAATTTTTGTTTCAATAAGTTTACTGAAGTTTTTACAATCTCGTAATAAACATTCCATGATAATTTGCCAAACTATGCTAAGTTGAAATATTAAAATAAACTTAAACAAAAAAAATAAAAGTGGCAGCTACCAGCTGTCAAAATTCTGACATTCTTATTGGAAAATCCTTTATTAAGTATTTCTTACGAAAAATTTTATGAAATAATGAATATATTTCATAATTAGTATTTATTTATTGTAACATCTCTCAAAACTCTCTCATCCCAACAATCCAACATGTTTTATTTCCATTGTATAGAGATATTTTTTTATATATCTATCCCATTTATCCATGTATCTTCTTAAACCTTTTTATATTTATAATTTCTCAATAAATAATTAAAATAGCAATCAGTGATTTTTTCTTGTTGAAAAATTAGCCTATTTTCTTTTTAAAATTCTTCTTCCCTTTTTCTCATCATCATAAAATTCTAGTTTATTGCTAAGTGAAAACCTCATCGAATGTCATTAAGTCTTCTTAAATGTTTTACCAAGATTCTTCCATTGTTTCTTTTTCACAGATAATCTCATCTAACCCTCACCTCCACAATGCTTTACAATAACATTCTTCCATCTTTGATAGGGAGTTTTTTTTTAATTTCTACTCCATAATGATTTTTGTTCATTTATTATTTTTTTCTTGCAATTTATTCGTCTTATGTTCATTCCAACGATATTTGTTCTTTTATATCAATTACTCTTATTTGTTTTCGTATCTACTAACGGATTTTTTGATCACATTTAGGCTTTATATATATATATATATATATATATATATATATATATATATATATGTTCATATTATTATATTTTCCAAAAATATACTTATTTATGTTTATAAAAAAATATTTAACATAAAAAACAAATTTATTATTAGGAATCTTTTAACAAATTTTGCTTTATTTTATTTATTACAAGTGACCTAAAGAACATAAATGAAAGTATTTCTTATAACCTTACCTTGCAAGGTAATTATATATATATATATATATATATATATATATATATATATATATATATATAATCACGTATATATTTGAAACAACGATATATTATTAAAAAGTCTCTATAAAGGAAATATATATAGAAACTGAATTTATTTTTCAATGAATGATATAATATTGATTGTTAAAAAATACAAGTGTGATTAATGTATAATAAATAAAAAAATGTGTTATATAAAAATCTTCTAGGAAATTGAATCGAATGGAATTAATTAAGGAAATTTAGTTATTCCTTTAGTGTTGCAATACATATGAAGTTAATTATACATAATATGTTGAGAACAAAAATGAATTAATAATCTGTTGAATCATTGAATGATTTCGACACGAATCTTCGTGAAATTTATATTATTTAATAAATTCCGTAATAACAGTATTCAAGAAATTTTACTTTTTTAAAATATTGTTTACGAACTGTAACATTTTTTTAAATAATTAACGAAATATCTCGTCCATATTTCGATCATCGTTCATCTAAAAATAATTCCTTTTCAGTCGTATACCACACCTAGGTCAACAGCTTAAAATAACTTGCGAAATTCTTCACTGGTTATGCAAGAAATGCATTTCTAATAATCGACCATAAAGTATATTGTGAATACTGAAAGTAGATCACCTGAATTTTATAGTCATTTTAATATAATCACTTGTGTAATTATCGTATCATAGAATGGATATATCACATTTTTTTCAAATTATTTCACTTATACATGATATGTAAATTTAATTACTATTTTAGACATTGGTTTATTTGATTTTTTTTGAGACATTGAAAGAAAATTTTAGAAATAAATGTCAGTTGTCCATACAGGTGATTTTATTTTTTAATGTATATTAAACACGTTCTGTTAGTTGTACTCAATGTGACCAATTTGTTAATAACAATTATTTTTTATTTAACATTTTGTAATTGCACGTGTAAGAATTTGACGAAATAATTTATATCTCCACTATTTTTTTACATTATATACACATTTTTTTGTCATTTATTAAAACTGTATATTTTATATTTTTCTATATAATTAATATATTTTTATAAATTATAATATATTCAATAAATAAATATTATAATTTATAAAAAAAATTCTGAATAAATTGCTTATTCAATAAATTTTTTCACTTCTCACAAAATATCTCACTTCTATTTTATTATATTTCAATATATTTAAAAGAAACATTTATACACATACACACACATATATGTATATATATTAAATAACAGGTCTAGATATAATAAATATAATTTAAATGTAAATAAAACATTTCAAATTAAGATTCAAGTAGATAAATGTAAAGTTGAATTACTCTGAGTCAAATTTATTAAAATTTTCTATGTTTAATTTTTTAAAAGACCATTTGATATAAATTTTGAATGTAAAAAAATTATTATAAAAATGTATTTAGTTTTGATAAAAATTGTAAGTTGTTTTTTTAAAGTGTGATAGAACTTAAAATTGAATCTCTATCGAAAATTCTATCTTACCTAAAAAATAATCTATATATATATATATATATATATATATATATATATATATATATATATATACATATGTGTGTATGTGTATATAAAAGTATGATGAAAGTTGTTATTTAGGTTAGATAGAAGTTTCAATAGGGATTCAATATAAAGTTCTTTTACGTTTAAAAAAACACCTATAGTTACTTGCTGATTTGCTTGGAGTCTATAACTGAAATTTTTTACAATTTCAATAAAAGTTGTTAACGTTTGACGATTGGCCTTAGAGAAGGTTGATTGTAATTGTGTACAATTAAATGCATTAAAATGTGCAAGGTGTGTTCGAATACAATTTAAAATTCGATTAATGTAAAAAAATTCTGGGCTATGTTCAGAGCAACAAGTTTTAGAATGTAGACAAAACATCAATCTTATTCTTGAATCTACATGAATAAGGCATTGAAATTTGTATTTTTTACGTTTAAAGAAGTAATAATCACAAAAATTATTTTGTAAAAGTTCTTTGGTAAAAATAGATTAATATGTGAATTTTCCCATAAAATAAGAATTTATAATTTAAATATCAACATAATATATTATTTTAAAATGATCCAGTAATATAAAATCAACAATCAAATTAAAGTAATAAATAAAGTAATTTTTAGTCCACTTTTGTTTATAATCAGTAATAATAACTGATAATTATTGGTTTAGACTTAAACAAGACTTTCTTAAAACAGATTAAATTATTTCCCATTAATAAATTTTTTGGTACAATATTTATATATATATATATATATATTTATATATATATATGTACATACATACATACACACATATATGTATATATAACTTTATTTATAGATTTTCCTTTCTCTGGAACACTCACACATATTTAACTTCCTGTTAGTTTTAAAATATCAAAAATATTAATCGCGTTTACGTGACTAATTTTCATTGTCATGTTGAAGGTTCTTGTATATATATATATATATATAATTATAAAAAAATAGAATTCGAAAGATCAGAATTAGTCATTAAATGAACAGATTTCTTAACGAGATCAGTCTTCCAAAAGTGAATGCGTTCAGTTGTGGTTATTCATGCAATATATATATATATATATATATATATATATATATATATATTGTGTGTGTATGTGTGTATGTATGTATAAATGTACGTATGAATTATAAAAGAACAATTTTTGATCTGGTATAATTTCCTTTCACTACATAACATTGCGATCTCATTCTTTGTCTATAACATTTAATCATTCATATATAACAGTTATTGGATTGCTGTGCGTGTTTAGAAAATTAGCTACCAAATATTTTACTTCAATTTTTATTGTTCATTTAGGGAGAAAATAAGTGTTTGAAATAAAAACGTGACAATTTTTTTATAGAAATATTTTAAGTAATTATATATATTTATATATATATATATATATATATATATATATATATATATATATATTTCTAACACTTTCTAGTCACACTTGTTAATTTATATTTATTTAATATAAACTACCAATTTTAATTATCGGTGGTTAGGTTATATTAATAATAAGACTAATTTAAGTATATATATATATATATATATATATATATATATATATAATATACATAAAAAAATTACTATTTATTTCATGTTTAACTCTATATAATTCCAGTTTTTATTTTATTCAAAATATTTCCCTAATTATGATAAGATAAGATCATTTATTTTCATATTTTCCATTTAGCACATTTATTATTTTTTTAGTTTTACTGATTCCATTTCAGTCTAAAACCATTGCTAGGAAAAATCAAATGTCGCTCTGATTTCTATTAAAGGATTTATATTAGGTCTACCGGAAAGTTCTGTCCGATAATGTTTTCTCAAGTATCAAAGAAAGTCATTCTACAGAAATGTAATTCACAAATTAGCATCACGCTGAAAATAGGTCATTAGTGATGAAGGAAAAATGTTCAGTAAATATTAATAAATATAATGAAAAGGTATTATTTTTTTAAATTCAAAAACGGACGTAACTTTCCGGTAGACCTATTATTTAACTAAATATATATAATAAATAAAAAATTATACTTAAAATTACAGTACAGTCTATATATTTATTATAATTTGTATAAAATATTTATTAATTCAAATAGAGTACATATGAAAAAGTAAATTATCTGATCTAAGAATAAATTCAGTTTTGAAAAAAATTATAGACTGTTAGAATGGATTAAAATCAAAATCACAGACATAGTTCTATCAATAAATATAATTGGTGTTATAATTATTATTCTTTATTAGAAAAATGTACTTTTGTGGTTGTATCTCAAATGAGACGTAACAAAACCACACCGTCATGACATATGATTGAATTTTAAATACTGGGGAACAGAAAAGAATCTAACGGGGCGAGAACTTTTTTTTAATTTTTAAAGAAATTAAAAAAGAAGAAAAAATCTTTTGTTAATTAAATTATATATATATATATATATATATATATAATATACATTAAATATTAAAACAGTATCAAAAATAATTATAAATAAGTCAGATATTTTCAAATGTACTTCATTTATAAGTAAATAAATATTTCTTTCTATATATAGAGTGCTTTTTTAACCGTGATATAACTTTAAATTGAATTTCTATTGAAAATTCTATCTACCCTAAAACTCTCTTTCTTTCTCTCTCTGTCTGTCTCTCTCTCTCTCTCTCTCTATATATATATATATATAAAATATATATAAAGAGAATTAGAGAAATTTTCGGTTCATAAATTTTGAAATGAATGCAAAAGATCGAAGATTTATTACTGATTGATATGAAGATTGTTATGGATGGTGATTTTTATAAATGGTAAAGAAAACAATAGTGAAACTGTAATAATATAACAATAAAAAAGGTGTAAAGAAGAATGTTTGATCATTCGTTTGCTTAAAATAGTTTTAGTATTGAAAATTGTCTGGTTAAAATTATATACATTTCCAAACTACAATATATAGGCCAGCTTCTCTGGTAAAAGAAAGAACTTCAATCAAAAGTCGAATCAATACAAAAATTGATTATTTAATAAATGATTTATTTACACTTGATATAAAAACAATATTTATACTAAAACATATATTTAATGTATTCAATTAATATCTATGTATATAGTGGACCAGATAAGACTGAAGAGTACAGACATATATTTTTTTATTTACTATCATTAACTATTCTTTAATATCCTCCAGTTTCATTTGGGTTACCAAATACAGTCGAAGTCTACCTTTACAATGCACTTTAGATTTACGTGGGTTAATTTTCAAATAAGGTGAAGAAGTCGATTATATACTTGAAACTAATCTTTCCAGCCTGTTCCGAAATTAACAATGTATCTCTCTCTCTTTATATACATATACATTTATATATATATATATATAAATATATATACATATATATATATAAAGAGAGATAAAACTTTGTTATATTATTACAAACATTTATCTATTTATTGAGAATATAATTTTGAGAATAGGCACTTAATTTGTAATGTCCTTCAAATAAATTTTATACTCTGTTCTAGTACTAAATTAAGGTTTCCCAATATAATAAAAATATTGTGAATATAATAATTTTATGACATCATAAACACTCGTATAACAAAGAATTAATTAATAATTATGTAGAGAGAAAAAATTGGCAAACAGAAAAAATATTCAATGTTTAATTTATAATAAAAGAGAAGTACATTATTTAAAAGAATAAATCAGATTGTTTTTTTTTTAAAAAAATATTAATAAATAAAATATTTCATAAACATTTAATTGAGATATATTTAGATTCGTGAGTTTTCCTTATTATTTTTCGTAAAATGAAAAGTAATAAATCCTAGATCAATCTTAATAAAATTCTAGATTTTATAATGCTGGTTTTATAATGATATTATGGCTGTTTAAATGTACGTTATCAAATGAAGTATACAATAAATTGTTATTAAACTTTTATAAATTTTTAAAGTATTAATTTGAATAAAAATTAGAATATATTTGTATAATTAATATTTAATAATTAAAGTAAAATCAATTATAAAAAAAAATTTCTAAAAAAAAAATATAAAAATATATTGAAAACCACAAACAATTTAAAAATTTGTATTAAAATCTGTAGCAATTACTTTATTAGTTCAAGTTTGACCTGTATTTATTTTTATTATAACAATTTATTTTATACTTTTATATATATATATATATATATATATATATATATATATATATATATATATATATGATAAGTCTCTGGATTTTTGAAAATATTACCAATACAATTTTTTCACATTTCATCAAGTACACATTTCAAAATAAATAGTTCTAATAAGTTCATTACATTATTTCAATATACACGTGCCTGTTTTACAAATAATTTATTATTTGAAGTGTGATAATTTTATTAATATTATAAACTAGCAATCACTATTGCTCAAACAAGTATCAACACTTTTATAACAATTTGCTAATCGACGAATATTATTAATGAATCATTAAATAATATTACATTTCTAGATCTAAAATACAACTAAGATTTGTACTGTATGGATTATAATAAATAAAATATATGAAAGTATAAGAAACTGTCACCGAATCTCATACGACAGTTTATAAAAACGATCATTATTGTATTTAATTAAATGAGAAAAGTTATTAGGTAGGGTTTCTAAACATTAACACTGTTTCACTGTCATTTAATTACATATTTATTTATACGTTGACAATAATTGTGCTATTTGTAAAATAAAAACGTTTCTATTCATTAATAGTAATTGGAACGTAAAAATGAATACGTGTATTAGATATGTGTATATTTATTTAACTCGAGATTTTATAATTTTATTACAAAAAGCGAATGATAAAAGTTTATAATTTGTTCGTTTAAAATAATTTAATATTGAGTTATTACAACCAAAAAATTTTAATATGTTTCAATTTTTCAATGTAGATGAATGTGAATAAAAAATGAGACTTCAAAAAACTGGTTTTATCTAAATGATACATTTTTCAAGATTAAACGATAAATTAATTTTGTTGGATGCAATGGTTTTTTATGTTACAAATAAATATTTTAAAAACGCAAATTATTGGTACAGATATAAATATAATTATTTAAAAAAAATTGATGATTATTATAAAAGTGTATTAAGTAAAAAAGATTATATTTAATTAATTTTAATTTTATTATTTAATGAAAAGAAGATTTCTAAAATAGTTTTTAAAATATCCATTGGACTATCATTCAGGATAAATATTTTAAAACATCATAAAATAGAATAAGTTAAAAAAAATTCATTGATCTATATTTTTTTAATAAACAATTCATTTTTTAATATTAGAAAATTTCATATAAAAGAATCGTTTATTATCTAGAAATTTGTCTTTTTATTAAAATTAATAAATTCATAATTAATTAATAAATATCACATTTTTTTAAAAAAAATAATGTATTTTTTAATTCGTTATCAATCTTATGATTGGTTTATCTTAAATTTCTATAATTCTCTATTTTTCACCTTTTTTAACCCCTATAGTTGCTAAATTCTTTATCTTTATTTGTAATTTTTCCTTTCATTTTCTTCAATGTACTTTTAAGTAAGATCTCGTGTCATAGTTATATCTTATTACCCTTATTTTTTTATAATATTTTTTATATACATTTCTTTTTACCTACTCTTTTAAACAATTTCTTATTTAATATTATATCTACCCCATTTAACACCTCACGTTGTTCTATAATATCGAATTTTAAAAGCTTCTCAACATCTCTTTTACTCTATTTCAATTACTCGTGTTTCACATCTACTTATATTTTTACATTGTAATAAAAATGTTAGACAAGAGACATGATTGTTTGTTTTGTAATATTATAATAGAACACAAAAAATGGCCCACTTAAATTATTAGCCCTGGTTGAGAAACACGTTTCATATCTAAAAATTGATCAAGGTTAACAGCTATGACTCAAACTTGACCACTGACGAAAGCAGATTTAGGTCGGATTACACTGAGAAAATTCGAAAGAATGATTGATTAATTCAATAAGTAATACATCCTGGTATTTGTTTTTATCAACGTATCGATCACTTTTTACGTTCTCACTGTCAATCTTTTTATCTTTACATATAAATGAACACACACACACACACACACATATATATATATATTTATGTATGTATGTGTCCATTTTAAACTTTTGACTCTTATTATATGAACTATAACATTTGTTTGTTCTCAAATTCAATCGTTTCTCTTGTCATCTTTACGTGTTATTCTCAATATGCATCTTTCCACATTTATTTGTGATTTCTGAAATCTCTGAATTATTTTGACACTTAAGAACTTTATTTTACTGTATATATATATATATATATATATATATATATATATATATATATATATATATATATATAGGCATTTTTAGATAAAACTTTAAATTGAATCCCTATCAAAAATTCTATCCAACCTAAAAAATACTCTTTATATATACATGTGTGTGTATGAATATACAAAGGTATGATAAGATTAGAGATTCAATTTAAAGTTGCATAAAAAACACCCATATTTTCTAAAGAAAAAATACTTCGTATTATAAGAAACTCAAATTGTCACTATCTTATTTTTATTTTTACTTTTAGTATAAATATTTTTTTAATTCTTATTAAACTATCTAAAATAGACATAGTTTTTAAGGTTTGTTATTATTTCTTTTTAATTGATTTTTTTTTTCAAATCTAAAAATTATATATATATATGTATATATAGGGTTCGAATAAGCAATTCAGAAGTTTAAATAGAAATAACACAAAAAGTATTTAATTAATTATTTATTTATTTTTAAGAATATTTTATAACATTAATGATGGAACATAATTTCACTCGTATGACCACCACGACTTCGCTTAACATAATGCATTCGTTTAGTCCAATTTTTAGTCCCTCATTCACATAATTGTGATCCAATTTCATGAATTACACGTTCAATGCTTATTTTTAATGCTTCTGTTGTTTGTGGTTTATCAGCATAAACCAATGATTTCACATAACCCCACAAAAAATAATTCAATGGAGTTAGATCACATAGATAGGTCCATTTCATGAAATAATCGACTAATTAAACTTTTATTTCAATAAGTCTATTAGAGTTTTTACAATTTTTAAGCGTTGTTCAAGTTTTAAATTTTCATGATAATTTGCCAAATTATATTGAATTGAAATGTCAAAATGAGCTTAAAAAAATTCAAACATGGTTACCATCAGCTGTCAAAGTTCTGACATTCTTATTGGAAAACCCTATATATATATATAAATATTATATATATATATATATATATATATATATATATATATATATATATATATATATATATATATATATATATATATATATATATATATATATATATATTATATATATATATATATAAATATTATATATATATTTATATATAATCATCTTTTATTTTTTAATTAATTCAATGATGGATATTCGGATAGCCATGTCATTATCGTCCAAACGTTATATTATAAAATCTATAAATAAATAAGTGACTTTATTTTCTCTAAATATATCACAGTTTTTTTATAAAATGTTGCATTTGCTTTATTTGAATCTTTAAAAAATAACCAGTCCATAACTCATTCTATCAAATGCTAATCTTTTTTCAATATTGTTTTTACTTACACTTTTTCTGGTACTAAATAACTATTAAATGACTCATATTATATATAAATATTAAATGAATCACATTTTATAATTGAATCAAATAAATTCTAAAATTTAATACTTTACTAGTCCAAGTAATTACTACATAATATTTTTTTATTCTTTGATTCTTTTTTTGTAAAAAAAATATTTATAACAGTTTAATATGTCTGATAATGGTATCAAAATAAAAATAACATAATAGTAAAACTTTAAGTGTTGTTGCAGTGATTTCTTTATGAGAAAAAAATGTTCTTTTAAGAGATATTACCTAACTTTGAAATCCATTCACTGTTAATCTCTTCACGAAATAAAAAGTCGTTTTAAAAACAGTTACTCTAAAAGTAGTCAGATATGAAATTATATTCATGTAAAAAAGAATATATAAAATAATGCATGTAGGAAGAAATTCGTGAATGTATTTTTCTATGTCTTTATTTGAATCAAGGAAGACCCATAAAATTTAATGTAGAGACACGTGACTACTTCCCCATAGGTGTTAAAGGCGGGTTATATTTCACGGTGGTGTGGATGTAAGAATAAGAAATTAGTAGTAGAGCCGCAACAAAAATACATATATTCTTTGGGTGCAACTGAATGCACGTGAGTAGATACAAGTTTCGGAGTGTCGGTTGCTGCAGAGAGGAATAACACGTCGATTATACGCGGTGTCCCAGATATACACACACCTATCTAGACCATATAAGAACAGTCTGTCGGTCTTTTACCGCTTTCCAACTTCGAGTTTTGAACAGATCATAACACAACATACACAATCGTGTTTTGTACGTACAATTTCCAATTACCATTGGCGATTTCTTGCCGAGTGGCCGCACACTCAAGAATAAGCGTAACAGCGACTATTGTATATATATATATATTTATGTATGTATATATAAAAAGACTAAACGTTCGATTCCTTTCATTTGAAATAAGAATAAAACGAACGAAATTGGTTTAATGCGCTCGTGCTGCGGAGGCTGGCTGTTGTAGCAGAAAGTTGAAGAATTGTTCGGTACTGATTTTTTTTCTTGTTTCGTTTCGTTTCAATACGTCTGTGGTGTTTTCAAGTGATTCAAACAATGTGGTGATTTAAAATGATTGATTTGTGAACATCGTTTAAGAGGAAATAATATATATATTTTTTCGGTCGATGGACTATTTTGACATTTTGAGTGACGCATTTATTTAGGACTTTTGTTCTATTGAGGATTTCTGATTTTTATTGGTAAGTTGCGAATGTGACTCATATACATACATTTATATATAAATATATATATATATATATATATATATATATTGTGTGTATATTTTGATTTTGCGGCTTAAATTTATTTTTATTGATTTTTAGAACAAAAAATATTTTGAATACAAAAATGAATTTTTCATTTAAAATTGTTTTATTATATAATTTTTATTTTTTATTGTTAATATTTTTCTAGATATTGGTTAAAGAAAAATTACTTTTTTTACAAAAAAGTAATTATTGTAATTTTTTATTTATTATACATCTAACATTTACTTTTATGTACATAAATTTAAATTTTATTTTTCAAGAATATTTTATAAATTTATAACACTATAAATCAATAATTTTATAATTAACAATTTCTAATCTATCTAATTATAAAATTTCTTAACAAAGAAATGTAACTTCCTTTTACGTTTTAGATTTTGATATCAATTTCTATTTATTATATTCTTTTATTTTTTAATAAGTTCTGATTATTTTTTTTTATTTGACTAAATTTTATTTCACTCTTATTAATGTTTTTGTGTTGATTAAAAATATATTCTAATTAATATTTCATTACATGTATACGTTTTTCTCAAACGCTTTATTTAATTTATTCATAGATATTACTTGACAAATTTGAAATATAGTTAAAAAAATAACATACATTGATATGATATTACTTTTTTTGTAAATTTAATATATGGTTTAATATATTATAATGGTCTATAAATATTATATTTTCTTAAATTATTACAATCACCAATAAATTACTATATAGATTATTGAAAGGTAAATGAATAAATATTTTATATAATTACACGTTTGAAATAAAATGTTGAGAAGAGAATGGAAGTAGATTGTGGAACACAACAGGTTGTTAATTAATGTGTTGTAAACTCAGATATGAACTGATAACATTTATAGTTTTTATCAAGAAAACGATTTATTAGTTCTAATACGGTTTTATAGAATATGTAATTTAGATATGTTTAATGTTTGTATAAAATGGTAAAATCTAATTTTTTATGATCGTATGAAAAGAATGTTTTTTCACCATAGATATTTGTATTTTTTTTATATTGAAATAATTTTATTGATTTTTTTTATAATAGTAACCACTTAATAATATTTTTTAATTATTTAATCAAATTCTCACAATATAACATTTTGACTAAATTTAATTTTACAAAAAAATGTTTATTTTAAATTAAATATTTTTTAAGAAAAATTATCACTTATTTAAATATTTTCTATCCATTTCGAATATAAATTCATTATTTTTAGAATATATTTACAAATAATTTAATATATATCGAAAAAAGTATTTATTTTTACAATGTATATTTTTATTTTAATTTTTCACAAAAATATTTTTTAATTGTATATATATATATATACAATTTCTTAAAATATAATTTAAATATTCATTTTTAATTTTTTATACTTTCTGATTATTTCTTTCTTCTTTTTATTTATTTTTTAAAAAAATAACCTTTTTAATATTTTTTTATTGATTTCAATAAAATTTTCTGTTATTATTTAAATAGTAAAACAAATAAATACATTTATGGTATTTTTGACATCTAAACTGTATTTCATTTCAATTTTTGAAATCTGATACTATTTCCGTCTGTAAAATTATCATTGTTTCATACAGTTATCAAGTATTACAATGTTACATTCTATGGATTCTAATTCTTGTTATGTGTACATACATAGATATTTAAATAAATTATGTACAGTCTATCGTTTACTACTCGATGAATATAAATAAAGCTTCGAATTCATTACGTAGGTATTATAATTTTTATTTTTTAAATTTTAGAAAATTTCAATATATATTTTTCTTTGTATATAATTTATACATATATATATAGAAAGAGAGAGAGAGACTAAAATTGCTACTAATTTTTTAAAACATTTTTTGTATAAAAAATATAAAAAAAATTGACAGCATTTGAGAAAAACATTTTTTCCATTTCTATACATATCTCTTGATTTCTATTAGCTTCTCATTTGAAATAACTTTTTTTTCTATTTTCTTAGAAATCTTCACCATTTTTCTCTTTAAAACGATTTTCTCTAAACTGATATTCAATTGAATAAAATTCACACATTTTTATTAAGTGAAAATATTAATATTCAAGAATACTTATTTTTTCTAGTCAAATTTTGTTTAATCAGAAATTATTAATAGCACGAAATTTATTTTTTTGATGAACATAATTACCCAAATGAAACTGAAAGATGCAACCTTCAGTCCTAGTTTATATCCTTTAATCTCATTTGGGTCACCATATATAATTTATTTATTTTTTATAAGATCAATTGATTTTTTCAAACATTGTATTATTTTTACTAATATATTTTTTTACTTTTAATCTTTATGTATATTTTTGTCTAGTTTTATCTGGAAAATCGAGCAAATCGATCATTTGTTAGTATAAATGTTATATAATTCAAATATATTTATAAAGTTATCTAAATAGTTATAAATGTATGACGAATTTTTTTTCTAAAATCATTTTTAAAACATAAATAACTATAGAGAGATTATATTTTAATTTCACTAAATATTAATTTCATTTTTAATTTTTTTATATAAAAAATTATGAATATTTTCGTTGTCAAAAATCATAATAATTCTCGTCATTATTTTCATGTTCTAACTTAAAATTGTTATTGTTTATCCAAACAGCAATATCTTAATATATATATATATATATATATATATATATATATATATCTTAATTTAATAATTGTGCGCATTAATGTGTAATCGTGTCAATTATAACAATATATCACCTGAATTTACATGATATATATTAAAAAGAATGATGTTCGAAAGTGCATAATGTGCATGTATTTTAATATTCGACTCGCTCTGTATAATACATAATATAGTGAAATATTAAACTACAATTATAAAAAAAGAACCATGTCCGTTGTGTTAGAATTAATATTTGCATGATTGACTACACGTAGTGTTTTTGTAATTAAATTACGATTTTCTCTTACACTTAACCGATTTCAAGCTTGTTCATATCCTATAACAATTTACACCGTTCTGATTCTGATGATTTATTAAAAAGCAATCTCCATTAATTTTCACTGTAATAAATATTCATTGAAGAATGGCACCGATTGATTAATTTCATAATTCAGATATGATTAAAATTCGTACGGAACTTTAAACGAGTTCATATCATAAATCTGTCACCTCTTATATTTATTTTAAGAAAATCTTTGATTCATCTTTTCACTTTTACTGTTGTCATAAATACATATATTTAAATTCGGATGAATCGAATGGTTTTTCCAATAAGAATTTATATATGAATGAATGAACGCACGGTAAGAGAAAGTATATTTCATACGAACGAAAATCTATACAAGCTGTCGTATGCAAATTTACGTTTGTTAAAAAACACTGATCTTACACGCGTATCAGAAAAAAATGTATTTGAAACAAGATCCGGTATTTTTCTGCATATGAAACTTGCGTATATTTCAATATCCTACTTTTACTATCGCAGAAACATTTTTTTCCCATCGAGGTCAACATATATTGATGCTGGTTTATTCTTTAACGAGAATGCAGATATAATATTATGAGGATTTCTTTTTCAGTAAAAGTTAATGAGATTCTTCGAAAATGATATTTTTTTTTTTAATTTATTGCTACGAATTTTTGTCTTATTGATATTCTCGTTATGGAATTCTTTAAAAAATCGTACATGATTAATATTTATACAAATGAATAAACATTCCTAAGAAATGTCAAATATTTTAATATTGTAAATTCCATTTCTTTTGTTACTTTCTTTACACACACACACACACATATATATATATATATATATATATATATATATATATATATATATATATATATATATATATATATTTGGTTGGCAGTTAAATTTCGCAGCTATTATTCAAGGGAATATAAATATATATATATATATATATATATATATATATATGTATATATATATATTTATATATATATATATATATATATATATATATATATATATATATATATATATATATTATATATTACGATATTATATTCCACAATACCCATAATTAATCTATTTATAACCAACTAATTTTTTTAAATAATATAAACAACCATGATATTCAAATGTCTATTTATATTAATAAAATTATATAAAGAAAAAATTCTATTTTGAAGATTTACATCTTATAACACTTATGTGAATTTCTTGTAACAAAATGAATACAAATATGTACAGAGAGGAAACATTAAGATCTAATAATCATATGATGTTCTCAATTAAATTATCTCAGTAATCCAATTACATAATTTTATTAATATAATTTCACACTTATTGTTTAATTTTGCACATCTTCTTATATTATCTCTTTTATATTTATGCAAATTTGTTTTTTAATTTCACATATCATTTGTGAATTATTATATTAAAATAACACATAATGAAACCCAAAAATAAATGAAATTAATACATCCTTTATTAAATCTATATCAAATTGTTCAATGAACTTAATACATTTCTCGAGAAATTATAAAACAACTTGTGCAAGTTTGCAAAAGTTATGAAATCCGAACTTAATTTCCATAATTATTAAACATTATGAAGTATAATGAAAGTCGATTCTTCGATAATTCACTTCCGTTATTGTAGAATATTTACAAGAATGTTCAACAGTTCATCATTTCTATAGAAAGGTTTAATATCTGAATTTAATTAACAGAAAATATTCAGAATTTTCTTCTTGTACTAAATAGTGCATATTTAGAATTGGAATTAATTTCTCTTATTCATATATTTTGAAATGTTTCGAAGTATGTGAAAATTTCACAGAAAGATATATTTGAAAAAAAAATTATGCTGAAATTTAAAGTAAAATGTATTAATAAAAGTCAATAATTATCATACTAATATATAAAAATAAATTAGAAAGGAAAAACAAAGATTTTTATATTATTACTGTAATTAAAATTTTAAAAATAAAAAAAATATAGGGAGAACAATTATTAATTTAATAACTTTTTAAATAAAAATATTTCTTAATAAATTAACAAATTATATTTTATGATATCGAATTCTGAAAATAATCAAAATTCTCTTAAAAGTGAATTGAATACTATTATGAAATCTTGTAATAGGGAGAAATAAATCTTTTTGCTAAAAAGGAAATTAGATACAGTTTCTAACTAACTGTGAATAATTTCGATTCGAAATTATGATCTTATTATAAATAATAATTATTTCCTGAAATAAAATACCTAATAACCCACTCGAATAACAAATAATAAAATTATTGTTTCAAAATAACATACAGGATTTGATTTTGTAGGAAATTATATTATATAAACATTTTTTATCAATTTTAATAATATATTTATTTTTTTAATCACTAACAAAATTTATAATATACGATTGTAATTATCGAATCAATGCCAAATTATCAATCAATTTCAATAAATTGAAAATAAAAGATTATAAAATATTTTCTTATATCCAGTTCATTATATACAGTCAATAAAATTAATTATATAAATTCCAGAAATAAATAATTTAATTAGAACGAAAATAAAATGATATGGCGAAAAATTACGTCGTACAGGAGAAGCTATTTCAAGAATTTTAATCTGTCTTATTGATTTTAAACGTCAACAAATTAAAAATAGAAATTGAAACGAACGATAATGATTAAACTAAAATTGTAGAAACATTCTGTACCATGTGACGCTAATGTTTTTTATATATATTTTTTTGAATAAATAAATCGACAAAATAGTTTGTTGAATAGTTTGATCAATTCAAACGTCTCTGTATCTTTTTATCTTCTGACGTATTTGTCTATTATACTTTTTTATAATTAAAGAATATACATTTTAGTAGTTTTCATTTTAAGAACGATTTTAAATTTTATGTTTCATTATATAAATATTTTATTTATTAATACTAAATATGTAAATTTTAATAAATTAATTAAAAATATTAGTTAGAAATATAAAATATGAAATCAAAACTAATGCTATTTTTATTCTCTAGGACAAAATTTTTTCATTTTTTTTTACTTTTTCATTGATTTTTAAATATTCTGAAAAATTCTGTTTTATTGTTATATGTTAAAAAAAATGTATTTCTTTTAGAAAAATTATTAGATAAAAATCAAAAACTACTATTCATAATAATTTATTTATCAATATAGCTAATACAATTTTTCATAAAGAAATTACTTCTCAACATTAAAAGATTTTGTAAAAATGTTCAATAATTGCTAATTGTCCACTTTTTTTTAATTTCGATAATTATATATTTTATTTTAAATATAGGGTTATCCAAATGTGACTCCTAGATTTGTGTTTTATTAAAAAGAAACATGTGTATAGGATGGTGTATAGGGAAACATGTGTATAATTTATTTTTCTTTTTAATAAAACACATATTTAAACGTCTTATTGGATGACCCTATAATAACTATTTGCTCTTGGCATGAAATAAGAATCAAAAATTATTATAGTAAATTACTGTAATATTATCAGCTCAAATTATTATTAATTTTTATTTAAAATAATACAAATAGAAATATTATTTCTTATTTTATATACAAAATCTTATTTTTTGCCATCTCTTAGCAATTATTTGAGTATTTAAAAATTTTACATGGTTATTTTAAATACTAAAGATAAAAAATTCTAGATACTTGTTTTAAATATTTCTAAAAATACATATTTTTAATTTTTTAATACAAACACGCAAAAAAGATATAATTTGATGAACGATTAATTTTTTATCCGTGTTCACTGTCTTCCGATTGCAATTATATGAGATGTTTTTTCCTCAAAAAAGACCTTGCTTTCTACATAAATACCAATATTGGTAAATTACTGACTCGAAACATTTATTTAAAATAAGAAAAAAAATCGTCATGTTTATAAACGGAACAAAGATTAATCTTAATAATTAACGATGTAATTAAATTATATTAAACACGTACAAGGAAGAAATATAAAATGCAAACGTAATATAAGAGATATGATATCATTTATATATTTTTGGAACGAATTTCATAAATATTCATCTTCGTCACAGTCGTCTTTTCCGTGTACGAACTGAATATTTTGATTTATTTTCAAGTCAATCGCACTGTCTTAATTTGAAGTTTTAACAATTCTTACGTACCGTGGATAACGATGCTAATGAGTCATTATTAAATCAAACAAACGCTTTAATTAATACTCATTGCTTTGCTAATTAAATGAATTCATTATTTTCATCTGCGGAGATTATTAAGGACATACGCAAAAATAAGTCACGCTGTAAATGTGTGTGAATATACATATATACATATAAATTATATACGCCTTATGTATATATATATATATATATATATATATATATATATATATATATATGTATATGTATATGTATATGAATGTATGTACATATGTATGATATACATAGCATGCTGAAAATTTGGCATGAAAAGTTTTTTCATGTGATATTTGCATTTATTAATTTTTTTAATAATCATAAATTTAATTTTTTACTTAATTTTAATGCATCGAATTGTTGCTAAACACGCTATATGAAGAATATATTGAATTTTTTATTTTTTTCATATTATGAAATATAGTACATACATATGCATATATATATACGTATACAACTCAAAAAAAACTCAAATTCCTTAAAACAATTTCTACAACAAATATTTAAATCTTAAACATACATAGAAAAAGTTAACAGTTTAAATTATTTATTAATATACAATAGTATTTTGAAAGTTTAAAGATAACTGATAAATTGTTTAACAATTTTTCTGTATCTTATTTATTATATTTTATTTTCAAAATTTATTAATTATTTTTTTAATATCTCATATTTTAAAACAATTTTCATTTTTTAGAACTTCTCATGAAGCAAACATCTATTCTTTATTTTAAAATTATTTACTCAAAAAGTTATCATATATTTCCTACGAATATTTTTTTTAATTTAATGCAAGAAGTATTTTTCCCATTTTTATAATTTTAAGAAAAAATAATCGAAAATTGACTTTGAGTTACCGAAATCATATTTTTTCATAACGAATATTAATTTGACTAAAACATTTTTTTCCTAAAATAATTGACTTCTAATGAAAAACATTGAATTGTAATGAAATTTAATATCTTTTTGATCTAAAAAAAGACCAAGTATAGTATAAAACATTTCATAAAAAAATCTACATTTTTGAAAATAGATAAAATAATTTAAATCGATAATTAAAATCTCATTTTTTATAAAGAACGAATTTTATTTAGAAATAACTCTAATTAATCGAATTAATACAAAAAAAACGTACTTCAAAAAAAATTCATAACTTTTATTTTCAAATGAGTCTCTTAATTCAATTTTTTATTTTTATCATTTAAATTATTTAATTAAAAATGTGAGATATTTGTGTCAGTTTAGAGATTTTTTATTTTTGAATTTCGATTTGAGAAATAAAAATAACTAGAAAAATGATTTCTGATTAAAAAAGTTTAATTTTATATCTAATATTATTTCAATAAAAAAAATAATTATTTTTATCAAAATAAGTTTTTTTGGTAAGAAAATAACTTATTGTAAATTAAAATGACCTTTAAAAAATATATAAAGATTTGAAATTTTATAAAATCTCCTTTTTTCCATAAATTTATAATAAAATAGATCTCATTTTTGGACACAGAATGATTTTTTTCAAAAAAATCTACATTTATCCCAATTGTCAACATGTTAATCAAAATATCAGTATTTTCATTTTAAAATATGTTTTTCTACGATAAAATTCTAATTTTTTAATTATAAATATTTACTTAAAATAGAACTGCATATTTTAATAAAAATGTTAACATATACAGCATTCAAATTGGTTTTTATATATTTGAAATTTAACAAATGTGTGATCAGAATAATTATGAAGAGCAAGTTATTGATTAACATTTTAATAAAATCTTGCAATATTTATCTAACTACTCTTTTATAAAAAATAATTAACCACAGTATCAAACATTATACAAAAATAAACAAATTCATCAACTTATTCTCTGTGTTGTCTAAAGAATTAATTAATTTTTAACTGAGATTAATTAGTTCTTCCACCATAAAATAAAATTCGACTTATAGGAATTTCTTCTAAATTAAACCATCCATATGTGTATGTATATGTATTTAAGGAAGAATGGAAGAAGTAAAAAAAGAAATAAGTTATATTATTATATTATAATTTTTTTTAAAAAAATTAAACAGTAATATTTCAATTTTAAGCAAAACCAGTAGTAATTTTTCAATATTTTCTTTAAGTTATTTATTTTTTAAACAAAAATTCTGAAACAAAAAATTAAATATTTTAGTAATAAAATATTTTTTTTTGAAAAGAGTTACTGATTTCAAGTGAAGAATGGAAACCAGTTTTTAAAAATGCAGTTTTAAATTATATAATATATTTAATGAAAATATAAATTTTAAATGTACATACATACATTATATATATATATATATAAATGTACATGTGTATATTTATGGTTATCTGTGTGAATGTCCATACCAATTAATAATATAAATAAAAAACACATCCGAAAAAAAATCCAACACAAATCAATGTCTGCTGTATTACATATGATTAGAAAGGTGTTTCCTGTAAGGTAATTTTCTAAATTCGAGGTCATTTGCACTCACTATGATAGAGGGTATAGTTCAGTTGGCCGCGCAATTCGATTCAAACAATTCATTGTACTTAATTCTTAACATTATTTAAATTTATTCGTATAACTCGTCTCATTAAAACGACGATAAAAAAATACAATTAATATAACTACGACGAAGACATTTCGACTTAATACCATCGATCGATAAACACTGTCTCTTTTTAACACCTTTGTTTCGTTATTTTTCATTCAGTTTATGATTCGTGTTATATAATAAATAATTAAATAAGTAAATCACGTACACGTCGTGCATTATGTATGAGTTTCGGAAGTCGACGTACAAATTTATTTATACATTTTTTTACTTCTTTTGTTGCGAAATATTGAGGTTATGTTTGTTTTCAAGGTCGTCGGTTAACTGAATTGAAAATTTAATGAGACATTTACCTGTATGTCAACGGTTATATACGTAATATAACTATTCTATTTATAAGTGTTTAATTACTTGGCCCATTTCGAAAATTACAACTCGTCAAAAACTACTGTTTAATGATGAAAAGTTTTTCGATTCTATTGTTATATTCTTTAGTTAATTAACGTTATATACTTCTTAATTTTCAATTAAAAGTTAACTAATTTTATTTATGAGCGATTCTGTTTAAGAACATTTCTATCATTACTGAAATTTCTGTTTTAATGAAATATATATTTTTCAAAAAGAATTTTTGGAAAATTATAAAATGACTAAAAATCAACTTTTATTATTTTAATTGTGTTTTCTAATAACTAATGTTACTTTTGCCTGAAAATATTAATTTTTAACCAAATAATTTATTATTAATAAAAACATTGATTTAGAGTTCATTTTCAATTTTGACCACAAAAAATTACAATTTGCCATTTATAAAATTTCATAAAAATATTTTTTTAAATCCAAATGAAAACTTGGCCTTAATATAAGAATAATCAATGATTGAAATTAAATTTTCGAACACAAAACAAATTATATGTACAAAAATCTAATTCAACTAATTAACCATTGCTTGGAATAAAAATGTATTATTTTTAAACACATTTGTTAACCCAAATTTTATTTTTTTCCCTTTAGTGTTTTATTCCAAAGACCATAATACATATTAAAACTATAAGTGTTTCAATAAAAAAAATCTTTTTAGAATTTTTGAAATTTTGAGCAAGAAAAAAATCAAAAATCGGTTTTCGACTACTAAAACCAAATTTTCTAACAAAAAATGTTATTTTTGACGAAAAATTATTATTTTTCAATAAAATAATTGGTTTGTAATAAAAAATATTGACTTATAATGAATTTGAAATTTTTCATTTTTTTACTAAAAAACAACGACCTATAGTATGCAAAATTTCATGAAAAATCGAAATTTTTGAAAATCAATTTTTTTTATTCAAAATTAAAATTCGACTGTAAAATAAGACGTACCTATGATTAAAATGATATTTTTGAACATAAAATGAATTTTATTTAAAGAAAACAGTTAAATATGTTCCTTTTGACTAACGTTGATGTGACCACTTTTAAGTAGTGCTGTATTATAAAATCTTTGATATATATATTTAAAAGTCAATATATTATATGATATTAAAATATACAGTTGTTAATAAAAAATATACTTATTGTAAAATAATGTCGAACATAAAATCATAACGTGTCTTTTTTTAACCAAAAAAATGTTTTGATCTTTCTGTCGAAATTTGTCCTTAGTATACATACATATATACATTTAATTCATAAGATTATAAGAAATTTAATTAACTGAATTACAATCACATTAGTGTTTTCGAAACAATATTAGATTAAAATATTGTGCAATAATTACAGACAGTAGTTAGATCGTGTCTCTATTAGACAAGCCTCAATGTCCTTCAGAAGGTATCCGAAAGCAAAATCCGTGGGATTTTATTTATTGAGACTGAATGAGTAATAAATATAACTAATTCTCTTGATATAGAATGTGGTATACATCAACATTGTAATTTATTAAAATATAAATGTAGGTTAATAAAATCGTGCAGAATAATACTTGTGTTTAGTTAAGAAAATGCTAATCTGTAAATTAAAATTTTATTTTTTTTATTAATAATTATAAAAAATACGGTTATTTATAATAACGAATCCTGTAACATAAATTTTAAAAAAGTGTATTTTTATTCTTAGGCTTGTTATTCTAAATTAAAAAAAAAACGTCGTTGTTTATTTCAACAAATTTACTTTAGTACAAGTGAATTGCTCAACACTAAAAGATTTTATTAGTGTTCAATAATTACGTATTGTTCACTTTATTCGCTAGTGTCAATTTCGATGCATATGTCATTATCGTTATTGTTGCATTATAAAATCTAACAACACTCTAACGATGATTGCATGGTCACCGAAATGTATAATAGCGAATAAACAAAAAATGATTATTGCATATTTTTATAAAATTGATTTAACAATGCAAAGAGAACTTTCAAAATATTTCTGGATAGAATGAAAAGATGCTTACCAATAAGCAAATAGGATCAATGTAGTGAGTGACAATCCCAAATCTTTCAATTATGCCTATTGAAATATTTTAAAAAAAATCTTCATTCAATAAATAAATAAAGAGAAATTAATGATGATGTCGATATTACATGATAGAGACAAAAATTGATATATTAAATTATTATAAATATATTTTTAAACTATTTAAATAATCAGGTAAAAAATATAAAATTATTTTTTATATTTACTATTTTACTATTTACTAAACCTATTGAAATAATATTTTTTCATAATTTATATAAAAACTGTTTAAATTATAAATTATTACTTAATTAAAAAAATTACTGATTAAAATAAAATATAGACACTCTCTAAATGCATTCTTTTTTAAAATCTCATGTTTTTTAAATAAAAATTATTGAGACTAATTTACATTTAATATACATTTGTATAATAGTTGAAATATTTTACAAATTCAAATACAAGAAGAAAATTATCTTAATCTATGTAAAAAATATGTTTTTATTAAAACATCATTCTTTGCATTTATATAATTGTTCATAAATAATTAATATGTTTGTAATTGTATTTTGTTTCCATATATCTTTCACCAAAAATATGTACTGACAATTATACATTTAACATTTTTAAACCATAAAACCGTTTAAATATCTATCGACTTTCTTGTAGTTTTATATCGTACCATTCGAACAAAAAATATTTTTACGGTACTAACATGAAAAGAATGTTATTATATGTACGACATTTCTTTAATTCCTTTCAAATTACTACTCTCGTAAATATAATGTTTATTATTACTATATTTTCAGTATATTATATCATACATCCGTAATAACATCAAATATAAATCCATATTGTAATAAAACAACTTTTGTACTTTCTAATAAATCAAATCGAGTCATGCACAGTTTCGTTTATATTCGTTAATTTGTAAAAGAAATCAATACAGTTTTCCTGTTTAAAATTGCGATTATTCATAATTTAATATACATATATTATCAAATGAAATTAGAACGTTGACCTAGTGAAATAATTGGAACATATGTAAATAGATATTTTATGTATTATACAGAAATAATTGAATAAAAAGTCGAACAAATGTCCAAATGTTAATTTCATCGCATAATTAATAATTTGAAAATATTCGAACATACGTTAAACATGAATACCGATTGAAAAGTGTTAATAATATATTGAATTTATATTAATGATCGAAGTCACGACTAGAGCAATTATAAAACTAGTGCATGAAAGAATAAAAAGAATGAACCAAATGTCAACTTTCCTAAATAATGTTTCATAACAATTTATATATTTATTTTTTGAATCGTTATTTTTTTCAATTGAAAAGGTTAATCGAATGGTATTGTTTTACAGTTACTTCGTTATATAAAAAAGTAATAGGTGGAACGATATTTTAAAATAAACAAATATTATAGATAATTATTTGTATATACAAACAATATTAATTGTTTATAAGTTAATAAAAATTGAATTAAAATTTATTCTATACAAATGTTGCCTGGTTATTGTTTTTTGGAATCTGAAATTACAAACATGAAAATTATTGAATATTTCATTAAAAATAATCCTTTTTTAAAAAAAATAACATTCTTTATTAAAAAATACGATTGTGGTAACTGAAAACCAATTTTGATTATTTTCGTTTTTTTTTTAATAAAAATCTAAAAAAATATTTGTCTCATTAAAATACAAAATTTCGATTAAAAAATTATCCCCTCACTTCGAACAAATAATTTTATTGAAATTAATAGACAATTGTGTCAATAGATGCACTTGTAAAAAAATAATAAATGTTTGCTTCGAACAAAGCTAATTAACCAAATTTGGTTTTCATTAAAAATAACCTGTTTTGTGTAAAAAAATAAGATTTCAATTATCGATTTATTTTATTTTAAGGTTGATCTTTGATTTTAAATAATAAAAAAATATTTTTGAGAATATCGATTTTTCATGAAATTTTCCATACTATAGGTCGTCGTTTTTTTGAGTCAAAAATTGAAAATTTTAAAATTCATTATTACTTAATATTTCTTAGTAGGAATTGAATATTTTAGTTGAAAATAATCGTTTTTAAGCAAAAATATCATTTATTATTATAAAATAAAATTTATGTAGCTAAAAGATGATTTTTCATTTTTACTCAAAATTCAAAAAATTAAAAAATATTTATATTGACAGTTTGATAATATAATTCTTTTACTATATCTTACTAGAACCTATTTATATCGTTGTGTCGTCTATAAATATTTTATAGATGCGATAATTAATCGATAAAATATTTGAAAATGCCATAGCATGGATATAAAAATAGATTATGAAAAAATAAGATAGAAAAATTATTTTAAAGATTCATATAAAAAACTGCTAATGGAAAAAGACATTTATATATCGATTAAATACATTGTTTTGAAAAATCGTTCACAATTTATGTAAATTGTATATTTTAATTAATCGCATTTCAAATAAAATAAAATAAAAAAAACTTTCGATTTTATCAAACATTCCCAGCCAATAAATTACAACTATCTAAAATAGTTTACTATCGAGGATTTCCTTTGAAACTTACTACAAATCCATTCTCGAATATTGATTATTTTCGTAAATAAATTCGTGAAATCTACATAAATAATTCATGAGTGCCGTTTAACGTATAGACAAAATGAAAACGAATCAATTTCTAAATAATTTCGATGACAAAAATTATCACCTTTCAACTTTCATACAATGCACGCATAGAAGAAATGTCAAACTGACACGTTTTTATTTATAAAAAAAAATTGTTACGGCTATATCCTTATTAAGCTTAATTTCGGTAGTTTGTTTAAAAGTTCCGCTTGTCACACGAAATAAAAAGGGTGTTTTTTTCATAATTATTAAGTCACGCTAGTTGAGAAATGAAAGGTGAATATATTTAGTAGTGTTGTTTATTTTAATAAAAAGATTTATTATTTTGTAATTCCATACAAGTGTAGATTATTATTTTTTTTTAAAAAAAACAGAGATTCATTATCTAAACAATTTATATATATATATATATATATATATATATATAACCATGTTATTGCAGACCATGTAAAGACTAAGCTTCTTTAAGTATGTTAGAGTTCAGTAACAGTTATTTTAATTCATTTATCTTAAAATATTTATATATAAAAGTAGATAATTATTAATTTATTAATAGATAGTACATAAAAAAATTATTTTCATTTTTTAACAATTTATAAAATAAAAAAAAATATCCGCCCGAGCAGGGACTTGAACCCTGGACCCTTGGATTAAAAGTCCAATGCTCTACCGACTGAGCTACCCGGGCTGTTGACTCTTCGTTATTGACATGCAATTTTATTATTTGATATATCTTTCTTTACACTATTCTTTTATATACAATTTTCTACTATAATAGAAAATATTTATTACACTAAATATTAATTATTCAAATAGTTATTAAACTAAACTTCATAGTTTAATTAGAAAAAATTACATACGATTTAGTTTGAACTTATTGACTAATTGACTTTACAAATATAACATCACACACTTATATAAAAGTATTCAGTACTCATTTATAATTTATTTTATTCAATAATGCATGTTTCAGTAATCAGAGCACGGTATTTAAACAATGTTTTTTTATTATCACACTCTATTGATGGTGCTTGACTATCTAAATGCGCACTAACGAAAAACATGGTGTTAAGATGACTGATTCATTTGTGCAAAAAAAAATACTACACTATTAGAAAATATTATAAAAAATATAATCAAATTTAATATTTTATAAACATTTCGACCTACATTTATATTTTATTTTCATAACTGTTTAAGATAATATTTTTATTTTATATAACCGGTAAATCACCTTCAAATAGCCTTGTCTATTTCTCCAATCATGATGTTAAAAAGAAGAAAGCTTATTTAATCATTTATAAATATATATACATATTCCCTATATATATATATATATATATATATATATATATATATTTATACACGAGAGTTGTTTGATAAGTATAGTAAAAAAGTAATGAAAACTAAATTGAAAAATTTAATTTAATTAATTAATTAAATTAAATAAAAAATAAATTTACCATACTTATCAACCGACCCTCGTATATATAATAAAAAAAAATATATACTTTTTGGAAATTAAAAGAAAGTAAAAGCATAAAAATCTAGAAACCTTCAATTTATTGATTTGTTAATAAATCTATTTTTGTGTATCTATAGGGTGGTCCAAATAAAACTAAAGGATAGTAAAAAATATTATGAAAATAATTTTTTGTCTAAACCCTTCAATCTCATTTGGGCCACTTTACTATTAGCATTTTGGCAATATTTTAAGTAATGTTTTACTTGAAAATAATTTACCCTAAACATATTATTTTTGCTGTGCATAACTGTGAAGATTTTTTAGCTATAAAGAATTTACTTAATTTCTAAAAACTGCATATCTTCTAAAAAAAGTCATGTAATTCTTAGAAATAAAAATAATATATATATTAATAAATGAAAGTCATTATTCTACACAATAAAATTTTTGACAAGTTCGATATTTGTTATTTTTATTCTCTTTTTGTCTGCTGAAAATGATAATGAGATTACCTAGATGATGAAACCATCACAAAATTAAATGAACAAATAAAATTGGATAATAATTAATTATTGAATAGCTAAAGAAAAAAAAGACTCTAATGTTTCATGTATTTATTATGTGTAAAAAAAATAACTAAGTTATCAAGTATCTACTTTTGAATTATATTTTCTTTAATTTCGTTTAAATAAAAATTATTTATTGAATAAATGAATAAATAATTATCGACTAATATACATAAACAATTAATATAATTTAAATGATTTATAATAACAACATATATTTTTTAATAATTACAACCGTTATTTAAAAGACATTTTTGATAGATATTTATTTCATTTTAATTGTTTAAAAATATTTTAATTGAAAAGTTGTTGTGATCAACTATTTGATTTTAATTTAAAATTGGCATTTATATGTAAGTGCATACATACGTATATATATATATTTAAATGTTGCATTTACATAACGGTATCCAGCCATTCAATAACGAGGATATAAATAAAAGTAAAACCAGTTATTTTAATAATAATAATTGATCAATTATAGCGTACTAGTTGAACTAGATAAACGGTATGAAACAAATAAAATAAAAAAATTCAAGCATAGTTTCCGTAAAAAACAGTATCTTGAATGCTTGTTGGCTAGACACGTGATATTTAAAAGTGGCAAATCGAATCGACCACAAACAATATATCTAGAATTGCATAGTTTTGATATCTATCTTAACCTTTGGATATGTTAACTGCTCCATTTAGATGTTCATGGAATGTAAATGGATCGATTCATTGTATCAGTTCACGAAAATTGTAATAGAACGTGACTCATTTAACCTTGAATTTTATTGTATAAGATAAAATCAAATCGTAAATTATAATTTGTGATGTGTTTTTTAATATCGTTTCGTAGGCTTCCAGTCTAATAGAATACTCGGTCACGTTTCGATTAGAAATTTTTTTTCAACTGAAAATTCAATATCAAACACAAATAAACTTTGGCCTTTTCGATATCATCATATACATATAGAATGTGTATATAAACTATTTTAACTTAAAGCGAAGTCCATCTAAAACAACTATTAAATAAATTTCCTGTAATTGTATTTCAAAAATTACTTTATTGATTTTATATATAACTATTGCAATGATTAATAATTCAAAATAGTGAATAAAATACACTTAAAAAATTCTAGAAATAATTTAATTTTTTTTTAGAAAAAACATTGGTTTGTGAAAAGTTTGAAAATTTTATTACTTAACATTCAATTTCCATTAATAATTAATATAGAGTTTTACTTATTTATTTTTTTGATATAATTAACTATCCTTCTTTACTTTTACACAAACAAACCACCTACACTAACATCACAAAATTTTATAAAAGTGTTTAATAATATTTTTAATTTATTATTCAAACCCAATATTTTTTATATACATATATTTTAAAATAAACAAAAATCAATTAAATTGACTTTTAGTAAATTTCACATTAATATATTTATTAATTTTACTATTTTTTAAAAAATAGATAAATATATTTTCCCTATTATATAAATTTTCATCTTAAAAATAATCATCATATTTTGTTCCAGTTTATTTTTTTTCTCGCTCGACCTATATTTATTCTGTGTGTTAGTTTAAATTGTAGACTTTTTATGGTTTCTATCTTCGTCCATTCTTTTTAAATGTTTTTTTAAATTTATTTTGCCTTCTAGAAATATAACGTTCAATATTTCTCTAATATTCTCATTTTTCGCCTGTCAGACCTTCTTACTTCTTTCACTCTTCTTAAAAAAATCATTTCTATTCTTATTATATTTTCTTATTTTATGTTATCACACAAGTTTTGCTTCTATATTCTAGTAATGAGATTACCATTGATTTATAGACGAATTGTGCTTTCAGTGCCCGTTATATTTTTTAAGGTGTATGTAATTTAAACATAATGATATATATATATATATATATATATATATATTAATATATCAATAATATATATATATATATATATATATATATATAATCAATTATTATTAATGTTATTATACAAACAAATCGATATCAAATATTTCTATATCATTTTCAAATAAATAAAATGTTATCTATTTCTTTTTTAAGTCAAAATTATTTTTTCTTATATTCACTTAAAATATGTTTAGTTATTTTATTTATTAAAACGCTAAATATGAAAGAGAAACATAGTATTTTTTTATTTTTAAAAAACTTCGTTCGAATTTCAAATTCATAATAAAAATAAATGTTTTTAGAATTAATGGATTGTTATTATATAATAGAAAAATTATAATTTTTTAAATATATTTTTTTTATTTAAATATAAAAATACAAATAAAATTTAAAATAATATATCTCTCTCTCTCTCTCTCTCTATATATATATATATATATATATATATATATATATATATATAATATGAGTGTGTGTATATTTATGCATAGTGTAAAAAAATCAAATTACTTATTTTTAATTAAAATTAAATGAAATTATACAACCAACCTCAATATAATTTCAGGTTTAAGTTTATGTTTTTTCGATACAATTTCTCTTTTATTTTCCAACGTAATAATTTATTTTTATCTCTTTTTTGAAAGTTTGTTCATACCAAAATGTAATATGCTACAGTTTGTTTTTTATTTGTACGTCATTGTACAGGCACATAACTGAAAGTGGAATATATTACGTTCATTGTTTTGCCAATTGAATTACATACATTCGTTTATATATATATATATATATATATATATATATATATACACACACATTGTTTTCAATAAATCAAATGCACATAAAGCAATCGGACAGAAACTGTTATGTCATTTTTTAAGAATAACGTGAAAGTGGAATATGTACAGTTTTATTAAAACATTGATGTAGTTTATATATATATATATATATATATATATATATATATATATATATCTATATATATATATGTCAATATTATTTATGTATGTGTAAAAATGTTAATATAGAATGAAAAATAGTTATAGAGGATTTTATAAAAATGGAATAGATAAAAGATATAAATACTATTTTATAAAACTTTTATTACATTCATTATAAAATTGTAATATTTTTAATTGAATAAATTATTTAAGAATTAAGAACTACATTCACTACTTTATTGATAATTGTAGTTTACTGAATTAATATTTATACATATATAATATTTCATAAGAATTTCATTGGTGAATATAAAGATTAAGGGGTTAATTGATTAACTTTTATGTAGTTATAGAATTTCTAAAAATTCATAATAAAAATAAAAAGTTTTTTTTCAAATACCAAAGTAAATATTTTTCGCTTAATTTTCCATTAAAAATTTTTGTTGTATTATTTATAATAAATGACATTTAATTAAAGAAATATTTACATTTTTTGTGATAATTAAATCGAAAATAATCAACAGTCAAATTTCTCTTTCTGAAAAAAACTGCATAAATTATAATATGAATGAAGAGGAAATAAACTGAAGTTCCTTTTGTATTCCAAAAGATGTTTAAAATTCACTGAAAACTGCTATGAAAACAATTTAACATTATTGTGTAAAAAAAAATTATCAACATTTTTTACATAACTTTCATAGTTTTTATATACTTGAATATAAATGAAAAAAAATATTTCATTGATATAAACTTTATCAAAAAAATCTCTTTTTAAAATAAACCTAATTTTTATATTTTATATAAGTACAAATTTTATCTAAATTAATGATTATCTGGAAGTCAAAAAATATCTACAGACATTAAAACACGGTTCCATTGTTGGATCTATTTCGACATACACACTAATCATTTATGTATTACCCCAGTTCACAAGATTCATTATTTTATAATTGAATACAAAATTGTAATAAAAATGATACGACTTACTTGTAATGTTTACATTATTTGGTTAAAGCTAATTAAATTAGCCGCACGCTGTTTTTTGTTCATAAATACTGTGAAACAAATTATCTGAGAAAATATTTATAACGGCTGACGAAATGTTCCGAATTCTTCTAAAAATTCCTATGTGAAAATATTAATTAAATGTTACTAAATTCATTGTCAAAATATTTGTTTATTTTATTTATATTGATGTTTTATGGAAAACATACTGATTTACATCTCATTAAAACTTTATAAAAATACCATATAATACAATTTTTATCAGATTTTAAATAATTTATACATATATATTAGAGAATTTTTAATTTTCTTCTATACGACTTTTTCCCATAATAAAGTTTTTATAAAATTAAATAATGTATAAATTTGAACTACTAAATCTTTAAGAAAAAATTAGATTTACTTCCTATCTCATAAACATTTTTTATTGGAAGTTTTTAAATTCGAAATTAAAATTTCATTTGTGACTAATATATATTTTTTTGGATTTTTCTATATCTTTATTTCATTTCATATTTTTATTTTATTTTAATTAGTTCATTAAATTTAATTTTTATCTAAATTTAAATCTAATTTATTTTTTAATGAACTTATAAAAAAACATAATTCGTATTAAATTTGTAGCTACTTAATATATAACTGACTGTATTTTATAAACATATTTTTTTAAAAATTAAATTTCTTTTTCTTGTATATTTTTATTTGTCTTGTATATTTTTTTTAATTTTTCTTGCAATATTTTTCTTTTGATTTTAAAATATATTATAAACAGGACAATTATATTATTATTTATATTCAATGCAAAAAAAAATGGAAAATTTGATATTTCAAAATGCAATACTTTAAATAATAGAAAATTTATGTCTGTTAAATTAATATATCTGTACTTGAGAAAAATACAGTATATTAAAACACATTAATGAATTAAATACATTTTCAAACATTATTTTATTTATTTATTGTTTTTTCACTAACATAAATAATAACAAATATTATCATTTTTAAATATAAACTCTTGGTTTAATTTATATTTAGAATATTTTTTCTTATTTTTCGAGAATATTATATTTTTTAAAATTGTTTACACATATTTTGTTTTATTAATATTTTCTTTGTTAATGTTAATTAATAAGAAAAACGAATTATTATTATTAAAAAGGTAACAAATTAATAGCGATAATAAAATTGAAATTTTCAAATAATAAGTGTATAATAGAATGATTTTTATCAATATATTTATTTTGCAATTGTAATAAAATATATGCAAATACTAAGCATATTGTACATTATATATATATATATATATATATATATATATATATATATATATATATATAATGAAAATCAATTGTAGAAACATTTTATCTTTCTTAAATGAATACAAGGAAAAAAAACGTATCTCGTCTGCATCTGACAACCAAGTCATTAAGTTTAAAAATAAAACAACTTTTATCTGATCTGTCTGTTATATAAACTCTCTCTTATTAAAATAAATTCTTTTAAAGTGCATTATAAATTCTGAAACGAGTAAATATCATTTCGTTTACAAACGAACTAGTTCTTTAATAAAGCATATACTATAATTATTAAATATACAAATTATTAATTTCGATAGCAGTCACGAAAAAAAACGTTAATGTCTTTTTGGTTAGTTTGAGAATATGGAATGATCTTTCATCGTCAAAAATGTCTTATCTGACGACTTTTGAAAAGAGAAAGTATCCTTGAGTCTCGAACGACTGGATCAACAACACTTTTAAGTGTTTTGTGTATCTGTTGGTCGTGTGTTGCATAGAACGGTCATGTCACGGACAAAATGTAGGCCGATTCATATAATACACAAAGCAGGTATCACACATGCATATTTTATTTAATATTATTTAAATATATTTTCGAGTAAATCACAATCAGTCCAGTTTTACTCAGGGTTAAAAACAATCGAAATTTTTAATGAAATTATTGACGAAATCATCTCTATGATTCATGAATGAAGGTCAATGTTACAAGATTTCTACATTGATCTTCAAATTTATGTATTTATAACGTCAATATGACTTTTTAACATCATAATATTTCTTAAAAATATTCGTTAATCACTTATTGTTCATTTTATTTATTAGTACGTATTAATGACTATAAAACTTAAAACTGAAACCGAGGAAAATATATAATCAGAAACCTAACAATTAACAATACAAGAATATATTATTTGTTAACTTAATTTATATTTCTGAAAATATGAACACAAATAAATTAAATTTATTCTCTTAAAGAACATTAAACTTGTTCTCTCAACCATGTTTTTAGAAACATTACATTCTTGGTAAAAAGATGTTTCACTTTTTTCTTGTTTTTGAAATGTTGTCATAAAATTAAATTTCACATACATTTTTTTAATCTTGAGATCACATCTTTATAATTATATCTTTGTGTATTCTAAAATATATCATTTTTAAAATACATATGCACACATTCATATATATATATATATATATATATATATATATATATATATATATATATATATATTAAATATCCTATATATTGAATATCATGTCTACAAAAAAAGATATCTATAATTTTTGATATAATCTGTCTATCATTCTTATTTACATATCCAATACCAGACGACTAAAAGCTTTAAACATTTTTTTATTTTCTTTCAGATTTTCCTCCACGTCGAAATGGCGCCATATTCGGCGTTAATAAAATGTCTTCTAGTCACGACAGTAATAATTTACTGCTCGGCGCAAACGAACAACGCACGTGCGTTCGACACTAACGATTGGATTCCGATAGTTTCGAACGGACAACCACAGGAAACATTACGTGCACAGAAAACGAGCCGAGTTTTAAATACAGCTCCTACGTCGTATCAAAAGAATTTCTTTCCTGGCCAACAGAGTTTTCGTGAAACGATATTTACTCAACCACAACAAGCGCATAAAACGCAACAAATTTTTCAACAGCAGCAGCAACAACAACAACGCAATACCCCTGTTGTTGAAGAATCGCAAAAACAACAACAAATTTTACAACAGAATAATCCAGTAGTTGATGGTTTGTCTGACAATTTGACACCGCAGTTTTTACCACACTTGGATCCAGCGAATTTTAATGTGAATTTACAAGCAAATCCGTTTTTACAACAACAAGCTTTTGTCCTTCCTCCTCAGCAATACATTCAACCGAATTTTGCAGCACAGCCGCAATTAGTTCAAGCTCATAACGATTTTAATTTACTTCAACAAGTTATCCAAAATCCTAATGTGCATTTCGTGGATCAAATAATAGCATTGAATCAATCTCAAAATACTCCAATTAATAATTTAAATCAAAAACAAGAAAATTTCCAGTTAAACAATGTTGCTCAAATTCAGCAAAACATTCAACAAGAAAATAAAGTTAAAGAATTCATTCCATCATCAACTGCTGCTCCTCAGATCTTGCCAAAAGAAAAACAAGAAGTACAATTATTATATGTTCCACTCGAAACATTAAATGCACGAAAACAGAAAAATACGCAACAAGAACTTTTACAAAATTTCCCTCAACAGCAAATAATTTCATCTACGGAAAAAATTCCAAGAGAAGCCGTAACTGAACAACCTCCTCCGAACTTATACCAACAAGATTTTAGAAAACATGCGCAACTTCAATCAATCCAACAGGATTTCGCTCAACAAGCTCTTCAAGCTCAACGATTCAATAATATAATACAAAACAATTATCAAACGACAACGCGCCCGATTTCGTCAACTGTCACACCTACAAAAAAGAAAACTAAATTAAAAGCTCATCAACCACCTCTGGCAATATTCATGGATGCTAAAAATCACGAAGATGTAAAAATTACCGATGTTTTAGCAGTTTTGAAAGATGCGCAAACAATATCTGTACTCGATCAGATATCTTCAGAGATGCCGGAAGTATTCGTCGGGCCATCGACTTTGGTTCCACCGAACGGTTATGCTAAATTCGAATTACCTTATTTATCAACCGTCGAACATAACAGAAGTCAGCGTAAAGTAGATCATTTACCGTTCTTTGTAGCTCCGTTGAGTTATAAGACACCTGAAGGTTTTTCAAAAATTCCTTTCCCAGCACCACATGTCGGCTCTGTCGTTATATCGAATATACCAAATACAATCGATGAAAGTCCAGAAGAAATTATTGATACTCCTACCACGGTTCCAAACAGATTTATTAGTGTACCAGAAATTCCACACACACATACTATACAACGACAACGGATTAGAAATCAACATTTACCAAATAAAGTTCAAGCAGATCTCTTGACCTTTGCAAATAACCAACGAAATCCTCCACAAGTATCGCACAGTGAAGGAAATCAATTTTTAGCAAATCAGCAGATAGTTAATCAAAATGAATTTTTAACAAATTACAACCAACAACAATCGCAAATAAAATCACAGCAATTAACCACGCCGTCAGTTTCTTATCTAGAAAATGCATTTACTCCATCAATTACCCCTGTACCAAACTACTCGGGTATTTCAAAACCAGCAGCACCTTCTGTATCAAACGCATATAAAGGACATTTTGTAACACATGGAGATTTGAAATTAGCAACTGCTCCACAACCTGATCTTCCAGTTACTAGAAGACCTGTTGAAAACGTGTATACTGAAACAGGAATACCTAATACACCAATTGTTCAAGAAGAATATACAGTTTTAGAACAATTTCCTGTGAAACCAACAACTACTCAGAAAATCATTCAAGCTTATATTCCTACTGAAAAACCAACAACTTTAAAATATTCAGAAGTAGATCTTGAAAAGTATCGATCGGATCCCGTTGGAATAAACGATCAATTCGCTAACATACAATTCAGTCAAAATGAAGAATTGATACCGGCTCAGGTGGTAGTAAGCCAAAGACCTATTCAAAGTCAACCAGTAATTTCTAGTACAATTCGTGCAAGACCATCACATACCGAAGAACCACATATACATTCCCGATTTCAACATCAGAAAAATCAAAGAGGTAATCAACAAAGAACCAGATATACATCTATTACAAGAGGAAATGTTCATCAGCATCGACAACCCTCTTACGTGCTAGAAAATGAAAATTTAGGACAACAACAAATAAGAAATAGTCAGTCTTACATTCAAGAACAATTTTCAGAACCGACAATCGCACCTAATAAAGTTGTTTATCAAGAAAATATACAAATCGTGCCAAATCTCACACTTTCCACAACTGAACCTCCGCCGATTGTTATAAGTACTGAAAAATACTTACAACATATTGTACAAGAAAATGCGAATGATCCAAAATACCAGAATAATTTAAATCCCAGTTTATATAATTCACAGATCAACGATTTCAGACAGGTGACAGTTACTCATGCTCCAGAAAATAATTTCAATGTTCAGCCATTACAAGTTCAGGTACAAAATACTGACGTTAGTAGTACACAAGCAGGTCATTTAATTAACCAACAACAAAACTTAGAACAAATTTATTCGACACAGTTACCTAGAGTGGAAATAAATACACATTCTCCGGAGACAAATCGCGAATACCAACAACAGAAATATCGTACATCAACAAACGAACAGCAATTTAGTCTTCCTGGTCAATTACCGCCGATTAATCCAAATCTTCCGGGATTAATTAATTCATTACAAGATCCACAACTATATGAGACCGATCAAACGACGCCAGTTCCTGTTGAAACTATTTCTGAAATAACTACACCGTATCATTCAACACCATCATCTACATATCCATCAAGGAAGCAAGTTTCGCGTGGTAGACAAAGAACTTCTGCGAGACAACCAATTAGTACAACAACTGTAACAATACCGACAAGAGGAGTTCAGTCAAGACGAAGAAGACCTTACAATGGACGTCCTCGGCCTGAATATGAAAAGTATTTAACAACTTCTTCAACAGAACCTCAATATCTTATAGAAGTTACTCAATCTCCAGTAGAACCAGTTTACTCACAACCAAGTACAACGCCTCAAACATACATTGATATAACTACAGCAAGACCGACATCAAGAGTTCGATACAATTATCAGCGAGAACAACATAGTTATACGACTGAAGCGCCTAAGAGAAATGTCAATGTACGGCAACGATTCCGTACAAGAGGTAGAACTTCTTCGAGAGTGACAACGACGACAACTACAACGACTGAAGCACCGAGTCCGACCGAACCAGTTGTCGATTATGAAAACAAGTTCCATGTAACTGAACAAAATAGTTTTGTTGAATCATCTCCTTCGTCTGTGTTCCAAACACCAAAATTAGAAGGTGGTTTTGAAGCTTCTCCTCACTTCACTACGCAAAAACAGAATTTACAGTACCATCAAGAAACATTTAACCAAAATGTCCAAGTACCACAACAAAGTCCTGTTTATCAACATAATTTAGAAGATTTCCATATTCAAACTCAAGATAATCCTTCACAAGATGTGATTTCTGTCCAAGTGAATAATCCAGAAGTAATTAGCAAAGTAGTACAGACTACAGAACAGCCAATTCAGTATTCGCAACAAGTTTATGAAAACAATGCAGATCTTGGAATTTACACTCATCAACCAATCATATTGTCATCTACGGAAAAACTGAACCAAGAAGTTGAACAAACACAAGCTCCTAGAAAAGCTTCTTATGAACACGAAATTAGTCACTACAAATCTGATTCATCGACTCATACGCCTATATTAAACATAAGACCTGAACTGAATATTCAGTATGACGAACCAATACATCCGAGTACTGAACAACATTATGAAACGACGACGACTCCAAGAACTGCAGTTTATAGAGGCCGCAGTCGAACACGAGGGCGTACACGAACTTCCTATACAACAGGATCGCCTTCAACGACAACACCTTCAACAACAACAACAGCGTTTATAGTCGAGAAAGAAGAACCGGAAGAACAGGAAGAAGAGTTTTATGGATTTATTAGAAAACCAAACTTCAATCGACCAGCTTTAGATTCGTATAAAGAAAGTAGTGAAATTCGACAGACTCCATCTAAAGTTCCAAATGATCATCCTACTATATATTTCTCTCCGACTGAACGAGGTTCAACAATTTCAAACGAGGGTATTTACAGTGAAAGCACTGAAAATCCATCTCCTGCTCCATTGGTTATTTACGATGAACCAGTTATTGTGGATAGAGTACTTGAAGAGCAAGTAAATGAAAATCCTTTACCTACTACACCTGCATACGAAGAACCTCCTACTACAAGAGAAATAAGAACCAGAAAACCATACGAAGGAAGTTTCGTAAATAGAGGTACTCGTCCTGTAAGACCTACACATGCTACAATACTCACCACAACGAAACCAACCTCGAACGAAAGATATACAATTAGACCTGCGAAACGTCCTGAACTCGAAACACCAAAAATAACTCGTATTCGAGGACGTATACGTAAACCTACAAAACCAACAATAGCGACGACAACGACAGAAGAAACAGTACAAGTACATACTTATCAGTCTCAAGTTCCAATTCGAAGACCTTATTATCAACCACAAACAGTAGCAAATGAATTAGTTGACACTGGTACTGTAGAAACAGTTACTAAAACGCGTGGTAGGAACACGGTTCGTGGAAGAGGACATTTCAAATATCCTAAAGCAACTACAGATAATAATTCGGACGAAAGTGTTGAAGTAGACAATTATCCAGTTTCGTTCTTACAAGCCCAAGAAGCGAAAACACAAAAGCCTGAATTTAAAATAACTATTGGAGCTTTCGATGAAGACTATTCAGATCAAGTCCCATATTCAACTATTAATAAACCTAGTTTTGTTATAAAAAGTCCAGAAGAGGGTGTTGAAGAGAGTCAATGGTCTACTAAATATACATCTGCACCTTTTAGAAGAGGATATCCTAATATAATTCGTCGAGACGAGAAAAATAATTACAAATCAGAACAAGTCGAAATGATTACCGTTTTGCCAGAGAAAAATGAAACAGCAGAAAAAATAGACAATTCTGAGCAACTAAATAATGCAACTAGTATTGATGAAAAAGTTGGAAAAAATATATTCGAACAAATATTCGAAGAAATGACTAAATTTGGAATGGATGATATATCTACTGATACTCCAATAGATACTTCAGTTGAAAACGTGGACGAATCCGAAGAATTTGAAGGTGAAATCAAATTTACAAATGGTAAAAAACGTGGATTTTGGCGAAAAGTGCGCGTTAGGCCAGTTGATGGTTTAGAAACTGCCGAATCGCAGAATATTGCTTCATCTGATGGTAATTTAATATCAGATTCTGTTAAAAAGAGCAATCCTAAATCGTACAAAGAACAATATTTGGTTACTTTTGAACCACAAGAAACGACAGAACCGACAAAATATGAAACACAAACTGATGCACTACCTACAGTACAGATAGACGAAGAAAATGTAGTAACTAACACTCCTATATTTGAATTTATAACAAGTGACGCTGTCGAAGAAGTTGCAGAAACAACAACTGTTTTACCAAATGTGAGGGAAATTAACGAAGATAAGCAAGATAACAGTTTCGATGTAATAAATCCATTATTGGAAATGTTTGGTATTGATAGAAACGAGCCAGAAAAACAAATAGAAGAAACTGATTTTATAACACCTCAAACTGAAGATACAACCACCACTATAGATTCTTTTGTAACGGAATCATATGGAGATAACGAAGCTAATTCTCAAATAACAACGGATGTTCCATTGACGACATTGCCTGATTTTAAAGAATTGGATATATCGATTGAAAAACACAATGAAACAAAAATCGTTACGGATGAACTTAAAGATAAGGATGAACGAGCCCAATTAAGTGAATTGTGGAATTCGCCAATTATTGGTACATCGACATCGACGGAAGTTTCACACGAAACGGAAATATGCTTTAGAGGCAGATGTGTAAAATCGAACAGTACTGAAAGTACAGAAAATAAATAACATTCTTCATCACCAAATCATCATCATTCTTTTAAATAACGAATTTCATCATTGTACATTCTCATCAAGCTACTAATAATTCCATTACTGTTAACATTGTCGTTTTTTAAGAGAGGACAACAATTATATCAGGAATATATTTATCGGATTTATTTGAAAAAGATTGGGCCACCGGTCAATGTAATATTTTTGTGTGGTTGAGTTTTAAGAGATAATATAAACTTTCGACTGAGTGTTCATTTATTGTGTTTGGATGTTTAAGTGGTTTATAAATGTTAGTCAGAAGTTGACTCGTTATTGATTCAACTCGGTATATTTATAAATATATATATTATAAAAAAAGCATTATGTTTAAACAACATACCATTTGTATTTAATTATTTAATTTTAAATAAACGTTAATAACATAAAAACGTGTTATTTATTAATATATATATATATATATATATATATATATATATATATATATATATATATATATATATATATATATATAGGTATTTATATCTGTTTTTTCATCATGTACTTTTTATTTATTTACCTAATAATGTTTAAATATTTGAAATTGTTTAAACTTCATACCGTTATTTGTAAAACAATAATTATTTAAATAGTAATATAAAACTATAATTAAATAATAAAGTAAAGTTAACTATAATTAAAAACTATAACTAATTAGTATTTTAAAAAATATATTTTGATTAAAATTTGTATTTAACTTTTTAAAACATTTTTTTAGAATTGTTTATCTGAACATTCAATGTTCTTAATGTTTTAAAAAATTCTTTTCAACATATTTTACTGACTTTAAAGTGGTTATTTAGGGATGTTTTAAAATATATAGAATATTTTAAAATATTCACTCACTATTAACAACCTGTAAATAATAAGTATTATATATATATATATATATATATATATATATATATATATATATATATATATATATATATGATATAAATACGAACTTTTTGAAAACTTTTTGAGAAACACTGAATAGCTCGACGTACGCACTTCAAATTTGTAGAGGGATTAATTGAGAGGAATATTTTTATTGTTAAAAGTATTTATTTGTATTAATTAAATACAATATTTATTTGTATTTCATGTCTTTATATTATTTTTCACAACTGTATACAATTTACAATGGAAAAAAGTAATATAGACTTAACGTATAGAAAACCCAGAAGAACTAAAGGAACTCCAGTTTATAGGATAAGAAATTATGTTAGTTTAGGAATTATCTTTGCTGGGGCATTGTGTGGTGGATTAATTTAGTAAGTATATTTTCAATTAAAATTATACTATAATCTAACCTCACTTTTTAAATTGTAGTTATTCATCAATTCGGAAAAAAATTCAAAATGCAATAGACGATGGATATTTTAACGAAACTGAAGAAGAAACATTTAGGAAATTTACAATGGGTTTTGTTGCAACTAAACGTTCAGATAAAATGAAAGAAAGAATGGCATTAAGAGGTGTTGATTGATTATTTAAATAATGTTTAATATTTATTTGTTGTTATATCATTTGTAAATTAATTAATGATAAAGTAGTAAATATATACGTTTTTAGAAAACAAATGTGTCAATTTTTTATTTATAATCAATTTATGACATTCAACATTTTTAATTATTTGAATGGTATTCTAGTAAATGATGAATTTGTTTGCATATGTATATATATATATATATATATATATATATATATATATATATATATATATATATATATATATATATATAAAAGCCATAATATATAGATATATCCATTGAAAGAAAAAAAGTTACTACATTGTAATAAAATAGTTTATGTTAAAAAAATACTGTTTTATATTACTTTTGTGTCTTTTATATAATTCAAATACAATTATATTTAAATATGTTTTACATACAGGACAATATTCATTTATTATTTAAGTAAATATCATTTTCAAAACATTTGCTACATTCATTGTGAATCGTGTATTCATAGTCATTCTATACACAGCAGTTTCAGTTTTTGTGGATTGTTGTGGTATAGGTGTTCATAATCAAAATATTTCCGTACAAAACAATGTGCAACAGCAGTTAAATTCTAAATTATATAAATATAAAAGAGTCATTTATATGTAAAGTTTAATACTGTAATGAAATAGCGTAAATGTAATTTACAACTACATGCATATAAATAAGAAAGAAACGAAAAGGTTGTTTTTGACAGATTTGTTATTACCCGATTGACAGTTAAGATGGTGTCAAATGCGTAGGCGTAACCATTGTGATCAGAGATAAAGCTTTATTCAAGTTGTTTGTGGTAAAGGTGTTAGCAATTGTGATTATCGTTCATTGTTATCAAGTCGTGTGTCGTTTATATGGAGGCAACGGAAAATTCAGAATCAAATGCTCAAGAACATACGTCTGAAAATGACGTTGAAACGAGTTCTTCAGCATCTGCTTTAAAACGCCGAAAAGTCGTTTCTTGTGCAAAAGAAACTTTAGAAAATGGTAAATATTGTCGTGATATATTAACGAAATAGTCCATACTAAATCAATACCGTGACTGTAACATACGTGAATTGATTTTGTATATACTATAACCTATGTGTAAATAAATATCACTTCATTCATTTAATTTTCACGGTCATTCCATATATCATTACAATATTTGATTTTGTTTTAAGCATCTCGGTTACTTCGTCGCAAGATACCTTGTGCAGGCCATTTCATGGCTCCAAGAAAACTCTGGTTGCAAAGAGTTGCAACACCACATTGTGATGTTGTTATGACATTTCCATCAGGTGCACAAGATTCTGTTTTGTTGTGGTTACTTGCAAGATTTAGACAATCTCCTGGATTAACAGTTCATGTACGACATCATACTTCAACACACAGTACAGCATTTTATTTAACTGCACCGTTTTCAATGTGTGTACCTAATCGTTTGTTTTTTAACAATGTGTCAATTTTGATATCGATTGAAATATTTCTTAGTTTGCTGAAAGCGGCAGATGAATATCATCTTCCGAAAGCACTGAAAACGAATCGTGGTGGAGGTTTAAAAGAGTTTACGTTACAAGAAGCACATAGTTTTGAAGGTGTTGACAATGAAGCTACATTTTTTACTACTCAGGAAAGGCAGTGGCTTGTATTACGACTCTTACAAAGTATAAGAGCAACAGAAAGTGACACTTTACAGGGATTGAATTTACTTGAAGGTCAACCAATTGGTAAGTGGCTGTATATTGGTATTAAAAAATTATGTTGTTTACTAAATAGTATAAAATATATTGGATTATATATTATTATTATTACTTTGAAAATATAAAAAGTGTTTTTAATTTAGTTAATAAAATTTTTATTACATTATTAATAAATCAATTTAATAGTATTTTTTAAATGTTAATTTTATATGGTAATTTTTTGTTATGAAAAAAATTTTAAGTATCAATATTAAAATACTAATAATAAATATATATTAATGCATACATAAGATGGTTCCATTTTTTGAAATATAATTTTTAAAAATGATTAATTTTCAGAATTTTCATATATTGCATGTATAACATTGAAATAACATTTTTATTAATTATTTAAAATAGTCAGTTTGACATAATTAGTCCTATTGATTTTTTGTCTGTTATACATTTTTTCTTTTATATTAACTGTAAAAACTTGATTACTTATAGTATTTTTATAAGTTGCTTGAAATTAATAATTACTATTCTCAAAATAAATTGTTAAGTAGTCATATTTGTATTAGTGCATGAATTTAATATAAAATTTAGTGTCTTATTCAAAAAGTACAAGAAACTTTTAAGTAACAAAGTACAATATATTCATTCACTTTTATAAACTGTGCATGACAAATAGAAATTTCAAAATGTAATAGAATAGTCTTGTATTATATTGATATCCAAATAGTATGAAAAAGAAAACCTATTCATTCACTATGTAAAATTGAAATATATTTCATTATAGTACCAAAATGTGTATCAACTGGTATAATTTCTCAAGTGTTTCCATTACATGAAGGGACCTCCTTAGAACAACTGCAAACAACATGGGTCCGAGATATATTTAGTTATCAGCCACTTGGTATGGTTTTGTAAATGAATTATCTAGACTATTTATAAAATATGCTGTTAAATTTTATAATTAAAAAAACATAATTTTTCAGACCAAATTTGTGAATATTTTGGAGTGAAGATAACAATGTATTTTGCATGGTTAGGTCATTATACAACAGCTTTATCTCTTCCTGCAATTGTTGGATTTGTTTTTTGGGTAAATAAAGATTTAAAATTATATTATTAAAAAAATCCATGAGAAAAAAACTAAAATTTCGATTTTTTTGTAGCTTTGTTGTTCAGGAAAACACGAAGGTCTCGAAGATGCAATATATGTACTATTTTCAATATTTAATGTTGTCTGGGCTACGATGTATTTGCAAGCATGGAAACGATATTCAGCTGAATTAGCATTTCGTTGGGGAACACTCGATCAACGTGATGATCTTTTAGCTGAACCTCGACCGTTATTTACGGTAATATATATGTTCTTACAATACTATTTGAATTATTTATATATACGTTGTTTAAATAAAATTTTGTTATTTTTATTATTTTCTATAGGGACCATTACAAAAAAGTTTGGTGACTGGTCGATTGGAACCTTGGTATCCTTCCTGGCGGCGTCATGTGTTTAGATATTGTGTGACAGTTCCAGTTATTGCACTGTGCCTGTCAGCTGTATTTTTAGTCATGATTCTTTCATTTCAAATTCAACATTGGTGGGATTCAAAACTTGAAGCACGTGGTTTTCCTTTGTGTTTATCGTACATTCCAAAAATATTGTTAGCTGTTGTAATAACACTTATGGATGAAGCTTATTTCAAAGTTGCAGTATGGTTAAACGACAAAGGTATTTATACATTCTATTGATCTTTCATTTATGATTTTATTTTATGACTCCTAATTATTGGAAACCAAATTAGAATATTTCGTCTGATAATTCGTTTGCACCCTTTGCTTATAGCCTTTCGCACTCTGAATAATCTCTTTTCCGATAATCTAATGTGATGTCGGTATCGTGTGATATTTTCATGGGCATTTCTCATGCTCTACTTTAGTGGTTTTTCTAGAAACTATAATATAGATGTGTTTTTCAAGTATCTAGAATAGATATAGGTGGTTTAAATTATACTGTACAAGTGAAATTAATAATAGATTTTGCATGGCCTTTACATAAATTTTTATCTACATAGTTTAGTCAAAATGTCCTTTTTTTAAGAGTCAAATTATCCCTCTACTGTTTTAAAAATTTCAAAACGTTCTTTATGTAGAACTGTCAATTAAAGTAGTTATATGCAGAAATTTCATATTTATATAAATCTGGTCATAAATTTTAAAAATTCATGCAAAATATTGTAATTGATTATTTTATTTTATTAATTATTTATTTTAAAGTAAATTAATTCTAATTTCAATGCCAGTTGTTATCAATGTTTATAATTTATTAAATATATATATTAAGTAAAAATCACTTTCGGATTAAAGAATTATTCATATATTTTTTTCTAATTTCATGTTTCAGCTAATTTTTAATAATACTAAAATTAACTTTTGAAGTAATTTTGTTCTTATCTATTATAAATTTTAATTATTTTTTTACGCTATTTTTTGTATTGATTTTCAATATGCTCACAGCTTATTTCTATTTTATTTTTAATCACACAAAATTCTTGGTAGTAGTAATATTTATAAATAATTTTTGTTGGTCTTAAAATTTATTCTGCATATAACTTATTCTTAAATTTTCAACTGCACTTCTCCAAATATTTAGATATATTTTTGGAATATTAAAAAAAATTTGCTGTATACTGTATTATTATATAAATCAGTTTAAAATAAATATTACAGATAAAACCAGTATAAAAACATAGTATTGTAAAATATATGCAATGAAAAAGATTACACTTATATTGATCATGTTTATTAATTTAATCCATTCATAGACAATTTTTTATATATGACAGTGTTAAATTTTTTTTGTATTAGTGCTAAGATCTAAGATTAATTCACTTAAATGTTTTTATATGAATGTATACCTTTTGATTATATTGTGAACGGTGATTTAGTTTAGTTTTAAAAATAAGTTTTGTTATGTTTGAAATTCACAATTGTGGAAATAATTTGATAATTGATTTTTCACTAATTTAGAAAACAATAGTTAGTTAAAAACAGTATGTGCAGTATCATACTGATTATAATAATAAGATATCACAGAGTGCGTGTGTTAATGTGGTACAATTTGTGTGTGTAAAAATTGTTCACAAGATATATAATTTAGAAACATATATTTATAATTATATTGAAAAATTATGTAAGAAAATAGATTCTAAATTAATAGATATATATCTATAGATTTAGAATTTTGAAATTTGTTATCTTGTGCAGGAATTATTCCAAGCGTTCAAATAAACTTAATATTAATTGATGTACAAACATTTTTATTTACATTTCAGTGTTAAAAAAGTGACTGTTTATTCATGCAGATATTTATTTTATAAAGTATATTTTTTTGTAGAAATAAGTTTTTTATTGTTTCTTATTTACAACTGTTAACAGTAATTTTTTAAAGGGGCATTAGACATGAAGTTGTTATACAGTTTACAAATTTAAAAACTTCAATAGTAAATAATATCTGAATTTAAGAATTTCTATTTAAAAATAAGTTTATATCTGTTTGCTGTCCGACTAGTAGGATTGATTTATCATTTTCTAAAGCTTAGGCATGTGTTTCACTGTATGGTTATCCGGGATAAAGATAAATATTTTTATATTGGAATTCTATCAGTACATTCATATTGCTAGCGCGATGCTTAACTAATAGGGTGTTTGTATATGCTCACGCTGCCAGAGAATTACCGTCTTGAGACCAAGTATGAGAATCACCTGATCGGAAAAGTGGCGCTGGTTTGTATACATGTCTGACTGCCCCACGTCTTTTGTCAACGTTTTGTCTGTCCTAAATGTTGCATGTGCATGTTCTGTGCGACATAGACCTCTAGTAGTGTTTCAGTAAATAAAAATACAAATAAAGCATTAAAAAATATTGATGAAGCTAATAGAAAAAAATATATTAATAGAGTTTTAAGTTAATATATTGTATAAAAGATAATTAAAACACAACTTATTTATGTCATATGAATCTATAATTTTTTCCAACAAAACAAATTTTATTATTGTACATTTCAGATTATTCTATTGTTATTTTTATAAAAATTATATTTCTAATATTAATGTTTTTATATAAGTACATATTGTTTACAAAAAGAGCAAACTTAATTTATTTCAGATCATATTTTAATTTTATATTTATTTAAAAATTCATTGTGATTGCATTTTTTTGTAAATATTTAACTTCTAAAAAGTTCTACTGATATTGTTAATTATTTGTATATAAGGTATTATTTAAAGTCTTATTATATATACCAACATTAAAAACTAATGTAAATTAAGAACAGCAAAAATGAACTCTTGTTCTAATTGTAAAGGCATTGATAATAGTATTCATTTAATGAATAATAATAATTTATGCCTGTGTGTATATATATATATTTCAACTATGTTTTATGATTAATATTAAGGGTACCACTTTGCACCAACTAAAAATAGAATTAATGACACTATGCAATAGAAATATTCACTTTTATTAGATTTCAATGTTAGGAATTGTACCCTAAAAAAGGTACAAATATTTTTATTTATTATTTTGTGTATATTTTAATGTTGATGATATATACTTTTTAGGTGCATTTGTTTAAATGATCAAATATTATTTTCTGTATATTTATTTTATATACATATTTTTTTTTTATTTTCTAAGATTTGACTAGCAGTGATTGATCTAAAAATAAATTAAACTGGTTATTGTTAAGTAAAGTACATTAGGAAACATGAAACCTAATTATTTTATAATTGATCATTCTTTACAGAAATTGGTATTTTAAAAAAAATATTTATTTATTACATGTTATAAAGTTGCATGTAATTATTTACCGATGGATAAATTTTATTTACTTTTTATAAATTAAATTAATAATAAAACTAGTATTAAAATAAATAATAAAAAATATACCTATACTATTATTTTTAATTTTTTAAGAAAATAACATACAATTTACTTAAAACTCTGTTTTTCTTTCATTAGTGACTGTGTTAGGTAAAGTTATCATAATAAAATTATTAAAATTGGCTTGGTGTATGTAGTAATGTACAGTAGCAGATGTAGAATGTAAAATAGTAGTAAGTTATAGTTTTTGTGAATATTAATTAAGTTTTTTTTTCAGTTCCAGTTTGTCAATTCATTTTTGTCACTCTTCTATATTGCTTTTTATATCCAAGATCAAGAACGACTTAAAGAGGTATATAATAAAAATTGATTTTTATTATTTAAATACAACAAAACTTATAATATTGTCATCAACAAAGTTTTTATTCTATGTAAATGTTTATTTATAGCAATTGGCAGCATTACTTATAGCACGACAAGTGATTGGCAATTTAAAAGAATCAGCATTGCCTTATATGTTGGAACAGATGCGTTTGGCAAAACTTAGTTTTGATTTATGGGGTGCTTTAAGCCCAACTTCAGTCAAACAACCTCCTGGAAATACAGAAGAGGTACAACCACCTCAAATAACTGAACCAGAAAATATTTCATCTGAATCACCAGGTACTCCACCAGCTTCAAAAAGAAGTATCAGTCAAGCTGAACTTGAAAGTTCACTTTATAAGGTGTATATTTTAAATCTAGTATATATAAATTACTTCATTTATAAATATGCATTTATTATTTTCAAGTATGATGGTACATTCGATGATCATCTAGAAATGGTAATACAATTGGGATACGTAGTATTATTTTCTGCTGCATTTCCACCAGCGGCTTTATGTGCAATGTTAAATAATTTTATAGAAATTCGAAGTGATGCTTTTAAATTAACTTATATATGTCAGAGACCTTTTGGACAACGTGTTTCTAATATTGGATCATGGCAAGTAAGTACAAGTTCATTTTATTTATTGATCACATTAAATATTAATTATTTGAATACTTTTGGTTTTGAATTTTAGAGTGCAATGGAATATATGTGCCTGATGGCTGTATTAGTTAATTGTGCGTTAATTGGACTTTCTGGACAAGTACATCGAATGTTTCCTGATATGACTGCAACACAAACAATTTTACTAATAGTAGCTCTTGAGGTAAACTTTTAATTATGATTTTTTGAGAATAAGTTTTATCAAGGTTAATTGTTTTTTATTTATTTCTGTCTTTTTTTGATTGCAGCATATAATGTTATGTATAAGATTCCTAATTACATGTGCAATCCCTGATTTACCAAGTTGGCTTGCCACAGAAGTGTCAAAATTAGAATGGGCTCGTCGTGAAGCAGGCAGGTTAACAGCAACAGCTACACCTTCCCCTGATCAAGTTTTGGATCCTTCAGCACAGTTGATTGGACGGTGAATAACTTTTAAAATCAGAACTTTATATATTGCTTTATTATATTTATACAGATAAATGTAATATAATTTATATTTCAGATTTCAAGTATCACCAAGTCACAGTGCACATCCTGCGGCTAAAAAAGATGATAAAGACAGTGAACCAATTAGTATTGCAGATGAAAAAAGTAAATCAGAAGAATCAGCCACATCAACAACAGAGACAAGTCCTCAACAGTCTGTAGCAACAACTCCAGCGCCTAAAAAAATTATTACTCCAGATAGTATTCAGAAAATACCACCATTTAAACCTCGTAAATCAACTGATTGGCCACCAGAAGTTAATGTATGTAATGTATGTATAAATTAAATATGTATTAATTCTTATATTTAGTACTAGAGAGAGATATAATTTTTTTTTTTGAACTAAAATATCAATATTTACTTTTTTTTTGGTGTTTGTTAAAAACATGAAGATTAAGAAAAATTTATTAGGAATAGTGAATTACTAAATGTATTTTTCTTTTTTATTTATATTTGAATTAATGTTTTATCTTTGAAGCAATGCATTGAATATTATAAATTTATTTTAAATTAAAAATGTTAGCCGACAGATGGAGAACATCATCTTACAATTGGTCCTGGTGGTGGAGCAGAATGGACAAGAAGACTTAAAACAGAAGCTTCAGAAAATTTGCGTCGAAGTACAGATTGTATAAGTCCAAAAGTGAGTTATCATTTAAAATTGCTTTTATTTTTTTCTTGAAAAATATAAACTAGAAATATTTAGATAATTTATTTAATTATATTTTTATAATTTTCTATTGAAATCTCACATTTAAATCTTATTATGTTGCAAGAAAAATAAATAAATATTTTTAACATTAAAGGATGCATCAAGTTCTGATTCTGATCTCTTAAGAACAAATCCTTTGTGGCCTCCAATGCCACGAACTCCACAGCCTCAAGCTACAGGTGTTAGACCTCGTATAGATCCCAATTTAAGTGATAGTAGCCGCACTATATCTAGTCAAGAAGGAGAAGAACGTGTACTCACAAAAGGTTTTAAATTTGACAAAAATAAAATCAAAATATATTTTTCAACCTTGTTTTTAATATTGCAGAAGAGCGAGAAGCAAAGAAAACTAGAGTAAAACAAAGTTTGATGAAACGTGCACGTTCTGTTGCTATATTCTCGTTGAAATTAAAAGAACGTAGAGCACGTGAAGCTGCAGCAAAAGGGTTACCTGCTGCTACACCGAGTCCACCTGCCCCACTTCCACCGCCGCAGTGCGGTGGCGGTGAGCTTTCTTGTATACCCATTGAAAAGGTATTGATTTATCTAAGTAATAAATTAAACATTATTTTAATTTATAATAACTTTTCCAGCTAATACAAGTCGATGATGTAGTGAGACGTAGACCAAATGCGAATAACAGTGGTACATTGTAGCCACTTTGAATAAGTTGTGTCAGTTTTTTGTAGTTTCTGCATAGTGATAGTACGCTGTGACAACATTTTTGTCACAAATGTATGGTATTATATTTACTTATATAATCAATAAGCAAAAGTTAAAAAGTTATATATTTCACCAGTAGATTACATGATGTAATGATTTTTAAATAATTTTTAAGTGTTATAAATTTATGCCTTAAAGATGCCTTATTTTTTCAGTATAAATTTTTGTTGTGAAATCTGATTAGAAAATGAAATCATTTTCACTTAAATTTGTTATACTCAATGTACTTTTTTTTTAAGTAAATAAATGGAAAGTCGATTAATATAAATTTATATTCATTATGTATACTTTGCTGTGTGTTGTGTCAGTTAGTATATTGTATTTTTAACATCATGTTATTTGCTTAAGAAATATATGTTAGAAAAATATTTTTTTTTCATGCTGTGGTGAAAGATTACTATCACATTTTATTCATGTGATCCACAATGGTGATCAATATCAATCTTTGATCTCAACACGTGAAATAAAAATTGATTAATATAAGTATAAATAAATATACAAATGTGTTAGTTGTTATTTTAAGCAATATTTTGTATGGTTGTTCCTGTATTTGAAAGACTGTAAATAATCGGTTTGCAAAATACCTGATTGCATAAAATTCTGTTAATTATAAATATGACAAAATACAAATTTACATAATACAAGTGGATTCACTTACAAATATGAAAAAGAAGCAACATATATTTTTTATCAGTAATATTATTAATGTAATACTACACTGTAATAAGAAGCAATATATTATATGATTAATGTAGATATAAATAAATCTAATGAAAATGAATCAAATGTTGCATTCACTATTTTGTATATTTATTTATACGTTGTACACATATAAATAGGCATTATATAGTTGTACGTCCAAATATTGTTATACTACTGTTGTTAGGATAAAGTTTTAGGTACTAAATATCGTAGCATTTTATAATATTGAATGCGTATTATGTTTACTTTGTCATCTGATTCATGTTTGATTTAACAGAACATTAACACAGCTGATTTTTAACATGGTTCTTCAAACATATCTTTTGTAGACATATCTGTGATCATTGAGTCAATCTGATTTTCATTGTCAGTTCATTGTATTTATTTTTCTTCCATAACAAAGTTTCATTTCTCTTTCACTTTTTTCATAATTGATTTTTACAAATATAAAAATGCTTCCAAGAAAATCAATATATTGATAATTGTATATTTTTAAAATTTTCAGTATAAACTGAACTAAAATTTTATGAACTTTTTTCATTTACAATGAACAAAAGTTGTTCTTTGAAATTAAAAAAGATAAAAAAATAAAAAAATATGATGTCGGTATTTCTACAAAATCGATAATATACAATTTCTAGAAATCAAGATGAAATTTGAAAAAAAATGTATAAAGAGTATTATTTTTTAAGCCTAAATATACTTCCATTAACAGCAATTTAGATCTTATAGTAATTCTATTTTATTATAAATTTTGAAACTTCAATTTTTGTAAATTTAAAACACGGATGTTACACGAATTGAAAATCGTTTGCATTGATAGTTGAAACATGTTTTAAAGTAACACGTAAGAATTGCATTAATTGTAAATTGTTAATTTTGTCTATAATGTTAAATAACATATTGATCTTTATGCACATAGATAAAACAAAAATAATTGCTCAATAAGGAGTGTGTAATTTATAAAAAAAATAACTTGTATCTAACATTTACCATCTTGGTTTCACTTTTTTGAATGTAATTTTGAAGGAAAAAGACAAGTAATATATAATTAATCATGAAGTCAGATGCATTTGTTAAGTAGTTTATTGTGTATTCACCTTACTAAAAATATTCGCACAAACAAAATTTAGGTTTATGCATTAATCAAAACATGCACTCTCATAGTCATGGAATATATTTTTAATTGTATAAATTTTGATAGGTTAGTGCTGATGCAATATATTTTGTATACATAATATTGATTCACAATGCAGACTATAGCGGTCTATAACGACAAATATCCAGGGCAAAGCCAGTTGTTTGTTAAGTGTTGCTTTAAGACTGCTTGTTAAATGTATTTACAAAAATTAATAAACTGACTGTTAAGAGTTACTTTATAGTTTTATTTTTTTTTTAATTAACTTTACAGGTGATATTAAAAAAGTTAATTAAATTTAAAATTTTAACAGAAATTAATTCAAATTAACAACATTTTTTATACTACAAATACAAATACTTATATGAAACTTAACAATTATTTTCTCCACTTGCTTGATTTTTTGTGTCATTATATTTGGACAGTTTCTTCTTTTTCCGTAACTTCTAAGTTCATACTGTTATCTTTTGTATTATCAGGTTCATTTTCCTTATTTTCTGTATTAATTTCATCTGTCTTTTCTTTATTATCGATATTTTGTGAAGAACTAGAGGACTGTATCGTTGATTCAGAATGATGAACTTGCAGAGTCGATGACTGACCAAAAAATTTTGTTATTTCTTTTTGCCATGATGGTGTTTCTCGAGGACAGTAAGAATTTCCTCCACTATGTACAGGTTTACCTGAAAGAGTATTTTTTTTTTAAAAAAGAAAAATAGCTTTATAAATGATAATTTTATACCTTTATCATTTCCAATACTTTCTGTTGCTCTGGATACTTTCGAAGTAACCTTTGATGACTTTCCTCCAACTTAAAAACATTTTAATAATAAGTAATTACTTTAAAATTAAATTATAATATTACGTTCATACCTTTAACTCCAACTTGACTTTTTGTTCGAACCATTTTTAAAAATAATATATAAAATATCAGATTTAAATACAAGTGTCAAACTAATACCCGCCAAATTGAAATACAAACTTGTTTAAATTCTATTTCAAGAATTTTTTCGTTGTTGTATTGGTAAGTGTTAGCGGGCAAGTGTCAAATTTAAATTTTTGAAAGCAGTAATTATAGTATTTCAATATTTATTACTAATTGTTATTAAAAGTAATTTAACAAATTTTAACGTACATTTTATTAAAAATAAAATGAAACTATAATAATTGGTTAAAATAATTATTATGTATGATGATCACATGTATTTTCAGCATTTTATATTTAAGGTTATCTGTCACTAGATATTTTATTAAAGATATAAAATATTGATTTATTGCATTTGATAAATAAATTTATATTTTTTAAATAATCTATTTTATTAGTAATCAATTGAATTAAATAATTCTCATTACAAATATATTTTATTTATAGTATTTATGAACATTTTGAATATTCCTGGTTTCATTTTATAATAATAATCAAAGTAAATGATCCATTTTTGGTTTTCTGTGATTAAATAATTACTAATTTGAAATAAATGATATTTTATAAAATAAAAAATAAGTTAATAATATAAGTAACTGTTTAATTCGTTTTATTTGGAATGTTCCATTCATGTAATGTACACAAGTTCAGTATTTTTTTCTGTTGTATAAAAATAATTATATAATGGTTAAGAGTAACATTTGGTCATTGTGAATATTAATGTGAAGGTTTAATGTGAGTGAAACTAACATTTTAGACGACTGCGTGCATATTTTCAACTATTAAAGCAAGTATTTAATTTTTAATATATTTAATTATTTTGTATTTTTTGTTGTTTGTATGAATTTGAATGTAGAAATAATTAAATGGCGAATAATATTTAAATTTATAATTTATGACATGTCGAATTGTATAAGAATAATCATATATGTTGTTATAGCTCCAACTATCTAAAATTTTGGTAAATACTTTATTAAATAATAGGTTTATTAGTATGTGTATATCATATATATATATATATATATATATATATATATATATATATATATATATATATATATATATATATATATACACACATACATACATACATACATACCGAAAAAATTAATGTATAATTTAGATCAAAAAATCCACATGCTGTAAACGATATTTTCTGGTGTAGTAATTGTAGAGAATATATTTGTACCTAAAATATAAAAAAGCCATCAAATTTCGATATTAAATATATCAACTATATTTAAATGTTGATAGAAACGAAACTTAATTTTCTTTCTTCAGTTTATGAACTAACTGTATTTTGAAAATAATTTTTCTTCAGAATTTTTATATAGTATAAGAACTAAATATAGTAGATTAAAGTGAAACTCATACGATATATTTTATATATTTACGGTAATCAAAATTAGATTATTTTTATGTCTTTATTAGAAATGCTTCTATTATAATTGAAACAATTATTAATAAAATAATGTTTTGATTTTGAGAAAAAAAATCTAAAAGTTACGAAAAAAAAAACTTGAAACGAAATTTATACTCGTATTTAAATCTATATTTATTTACTAATACATAATTATTTATTTTATAAATAATAAATATAATTTGTAATTACTTTATATGATGTGAAAACGTTTTAGAAGGATTTCAATTTTATTTAATTTTACAATTTTGTAATGACAATTTAATATTTTTATAATTCTGTGAATATATGTCTTTAAATTAATTTTTATTAACTTACATTATTTATATTTAAATAATGCATGTCAGCTGTAAATACAACCAATATAAATAAAGTATTTTTTAAAATATACAGATATTTTGTAAAAATAGTCCATATTTATTTTTAGTCTAATTCAGGGATAAAATATGGACAAAACATTCTATAGGCTTATGATTTCAACAATTTCATTAAAAAGATACATAATCATTTATTTTTCATAATAGAATTTTTTATGTAAATACTTTTTTTACAAATGCTTTATTAGTGTAACTAATTAACTTGTGTATAAAATAAGTATTTTCCCAGACCAAACGTTTTCTACACTCAATAAGAATTTTTTGTTCATTTTTTGCTTATATCAGTTTCGATTAGTTATTGTATTGTATAATTATGTATTTCGATAGTTATGGTATAATTCTCAAAGTGTGCGGTTATGAAATAAAATCTGAGACTATGTATTATATTTTGAGATTATAACATGACATTCGAAGTGCACAGTAGCTAAAAAGTGAACAAAAATAACCAATGAATATTTTCATAATGTTTGGTATAATGGTGATGGATAACTTTGTTATAGAACTAAATTTTTAAAGAAGATGTATAAAACATTAATTTTTTTTTAGTAAACCAAAATTTTACATTTATAATTGATAAAACCCAATAAAATTAGTATATATATATTTATATAATAAAAATAAATACCAACCGATTCTCTGATTTCGTCATCTGTACACGTATTTTGTACTTTATGTAGTAATACTCCAGTTTCATTCGACTGTATAAATTGAAAATAATAATTTAATAATTATTTCTCTTTTGTATTTTTTTGTGTAATATTATTTTATAGTGTTACATAAAAAGATGGAAAATATAATATAAAAATATTTATAATAAATACGTAGAAACAAATATATATATTTAATGGTTACTGAATTAATATCTGAAATCTCATTGTTATATTATAACTCTTTATTTATTAAGACTTTATGGTCATTTTTAATTTATAGTTTCATTCTATAGTTGGTTTTAACAATGTTTCATCAAAGGGAACTAAAATGTTATTCCTGAGATATGTTAAAACCGTTATAGAAGAATATTATAAGTGAAGAGTGATTATAAAGTCTTACAGATAGTCATCACAAATATATAGATTTAAAAATATGAAATTAAAATATTTAAATATTTGTCTTAGAACAAATTGAAATAATGTGAGATTTCTTAAAAATGTTTGTCAAATTTATAGAAGTTATTTATTAATTAATTCATTTTATTATTATTTTTATAATTTATATAATAATCTTTAAAATACTTACTTGACTGCTTGTAGAAGAACATAGATATATAAACAGGTACATGCTGAGCACATTAAATAAGACCCATAAAAAGATTGATGTCACTTTAAATGCGTGTTTCTCTGTCTGTTCACCATTTAATATTTTCAAACTGTAGTACAAATGCGTCATAATTATTAAAAACGAAGCCGTGACATTCGACAGCATTTGAAAACCATAACAGTCATTAATAGTACCGGATATATCACATAGTTTTCGATGAATTTCAGAAGTTGTCTTAATCGAACGTCGTGCCGTTTCTAAATCCGTCATTTTCATAATAACCTTTTCTTGTTTAATAGATAAAAAGTAATTGATGTCGATATTGTCTTCGTAAAGTTTCAAACTGTTAATGATTTCGTTAATAATTTCAAATCTGTTTCTGACTAACCATAGTAAAGAGGAAAATTGTAATTTTGTTATATGGTTGATAGTTAGTGGTATATATAGAACGATCAGAAAATGTATAAATTTATCTTTAAGATTTTCAGCCATTGATAGATAATCCATAATGATCAGAAATATGATAAAAATTAAACTGACTATAATGATTCTTAATTGAAATACTATGAAAGGTCCATTTGAAATATTTCTTTTTAGTACTTTAAACGTTTCATCGACTTCATTTATCTCAGTAATAACTTCACATAACTTCGAACGATATATAAATGCAGATATTAATGCAATTACTGATACAAGAACATTCGACTCGATATCTAATAGCCACATAATGTATCTCATTATCTTAGTACTTGACTCCTGATGAATTTGTTGTAAATATGAGTGTTCGAATGTTACAGTCGCTAAGAATATGAATAAAAATATAATCGTATAAAGAATACTAGATTTGTTTGATTTTAATTTCGGGTTTCCTTTTGTTCCTTGTAAATTATAAGGGTTTAATCCAAACACTTTTCCAGTATAATATATTGGAGTAACTGCTTCGTAAACATTTTTCGTGCTATTCTTAAAACACAGGTTAAATTCCTTCATATTGCAACTTGGTCAAAATATACTTTTTTCGAAGTTAAATCTTTTTATAATTTTAAACTATTATACTGTTATTTAATGTAAATTAAAAATTATATTATTACAATAAATAATATGTTTCTCTAAATAAAAGCAAATGGAATGTTTGTATAAAATAATATTGATTTCAAATCATTCATTATATCTTTTTATCTTGATTTTATGTAATTGTATTGTACTATCGAGATTGAAAAAATGTTCTACAATGTATATTAGGATGTTAAATACAAATTTTATATTAACTGAATAGAACATTAGTGTAACAAAGTTCTGATAAGAATCAAACAATTTATCAATATGGTTGTCATATTTAAAAGTACACTAATATATCTAATAAAATATTTAATGTTTTCTCTGCCATCTTTTCTTTGTATATTTACGTGAGGAACAATACATTTCATTGATTTTTATTATTATTCAATGATGCATATCAATTATTAAAAAATATGCATACTGCTTATTGTTCAATGGATTATTATTATACTTTCGAACAATACATTTTATTTGCTTGTATGATTTTTTATTGTAAATGAAAAATATTAGAAATGCTTTTATTTACTTGTCTAATCACATTTTTAAATATTCATTGTTAGTATATATTATAAAATACTCATTTTAATTTTACAATCTGTTTTATTTAATATAGACTTGTCTGAAAAAGTTAACTATGTTCTTCAAAACCAATAAAATATCTATTATTAATTTTTTTAGAAAATATATTTAACCTATATACTTGTCAATAATTAACATGTTTTTTAAACTTTGAATCTCTATTCATTTTGCACTTCAATCTGCTCTTTAGTATTAATTATTTTATGTGTATTTTTGTACGAATTCATCTCTTATATTAAATTATATTTCATACAGCTTTATAATTATTTTTTTTATCAATGCAGAGTTATTTATTTTATTGATTTTTTGTTAATGAATTTATTTCGTTTTATTTTATAAATAAAATGTATGCATGGTATAAGAACAAAAAATTAGATATTTAATCTGTGTCATCTCCAGAGATAATTGTTTCCATATTGAAATATTACAAAATAAATAAACAATAAGCGTTTATTGAATTAATCAATTTTTATAATTTCGGGAAAAGTAATTCACTTTGCCAATATTTTCATATTCTGAAAAATATAATTTGTTTTCTGAAGTATAGAAGGAATTTTAATAAAAAAATGTTATTTTTACGAAACAATATTTATTCAAAACAGTGTTTAATGTTTTTAATTATTAATTAGTGCTATTTACATTTTTTTTATTTTATTTATTTTTTATTGTACATTCTTAATGCTTATTTTCTGCTGCTGTTTGACTCATTGAAAATTGTATCATTATTACTAAATATGTTGTTACTAGACCAACTACCTGTAAAAAACATTTACATTAATATAGAATAAAACATAGAAACATAGAATGTATATAAATGTTCCAAAATTGTCTTTACAACTTGTGTAGAAGTTGTAAAGATAATTTATGGACTGACTTTCTCTTCGTATATATATAATATAAACTTACAGAATATAACAATGTGAAATCTAGGTCAAAAAGTCCCATGGCAGTGAACTTTAATCGTCGATGAAGAACGTGTAATGAAAATAATTTAATCTGAAAATCAGAAAGTTTAAAAATGAGTAATTATTTATTTTAAATATACTATTTTAAAATAGAAATCAAAAAATATAAATAATAAATTTAGTAGTTTTTATTGTCGTTAAAAAATTATATATATTAATAACAACATTTTTCGTAATAAATAAATAGAAAAGGCGTTTTTACATTCTTAAAAGATTCCTACTTTTAATAATTAACTTTTATATATACAAATAAATTTTGGTTCATTGAATACCTGCCATTGATCGTGAAACATGTTCATTTTTAAGTACAAAATATTGTCTTGCAAGTGCACAAAGAATTTGAGTTGTAAAAGCCATTAACACTTATATTGAACTTTTAAAATCTTATAATTTCACAAAAATTATATATATATTAAATATTAATTACTTACTGCTTGTCTATATTCAAAATCATTACTGTGACTTTGAAGTTTATGAATAATTACTGCAGTATTTGATGCCTAAAAAAAATATAAAATAATTTTGAAATTTCATTAAAAAATTAACACTGCTAAAAATGACTAAAAGAAAAAAAATATTTTTTTATTTTATATTTGTCTTTTATATGTATTCGATATAGTTAAAAAATTCGTAAGTTTAATGTAAATATTTATTTATGAAATATGAATTATCTCGATATAAAACTACTTAAGTCAAATATGATTTTAATCAAGTATTTTATTATTATTTTGATACACTATAAATTGTATGCTTTAAATAACAAATTCAATTTGGAAAATAGGGGTGGGTTATTTGAAAATAGTGGTGGTTTTTTGAAAAATACTGGTTTTTTGAAAATAGGGATGGTTTTGTAAAAATAAGAATGGCTTTTTGAAAATAGTGTTTTTTGAAAATAGGGGTGGTTTTTGAAAATCATGGTGATTTTTTGAAAAATAGGGTAAATTTTTGAAAAATAGGATTGGGACACAACACACACACACACACACATATCCCGTCAAATACACACTCTACACACACACGCGCACATACACTCTCTTAAATGAAATGATTCAATTTATAGTTCTACCACGCTTAAAAAACACCTATATATTATTGATAAAAATTTGCAATTGTTGTCTTTAACAGTATATATATATATATATATATATATATATATTATTTAATTACATTTTCTAATAGAAAATAAATAAATATATTTACCTCATCCTGTGTGTTTGAACTGTTCTTAACTATAACAAACACTTCAATAATCTGAAAAGACGCCCATTGTAAACTCAACCAAATACTACTAAAACTGTTGTCGTCTCCCCAATTATTATAACAATTATAGATTTGTACTGTAGTAATAACTAGTGCTGAAATAACAGTCTGTAAATTGATAATACCGTATACTTTATTCAAAATATTGGCGAATTCACAGAGGTCTTCGTGCACAGCACGGATTTTCTCAAACGTCTGTATCATATAATATAAATGATTTCGTCCAGATTTCGTACGTGTTATACTTACTACTTTCCCATTATTATTCTCTTCAGAGATTTTATCATAAATTGCATCCAAGTAATTGTTTATGTAAATAAATCTCTGTTTAATTATCCACAAAAATAACAAATACTGACTCTTTAAAATCCCATTTACAATAATGGGCAAGTATGAAGTTATTATATATGTTAGAGATTCGTTTTGAATAAAAAATATAAAATCTGTCGTTAGTGTCATCGCCGTTTCGAAAATATAGTAACATATAAGAGCTATACTAAAAATTGTATCCGTTTTGTATAAAATTGTTATTCCTTGCGCTTGTAGTTGTCTGTCGACTTTTACTATACCTTTATAAATGTTTAAAATACTATGACGATAGAAACTTATCGATATTGCACCTGTTGTGAGTAAAGTAATCGCTGAGTAAATCTCAAACCAACCGCTGACTTGTGATATTGAATTGTTGTTCTCGTCAGGTATATTTTTAACATCTTCGACAGCTAATTTAAATATTAAATCGTATACAAATATTGCAACGATACTGTAAAGAATTGCTTGTACTGATACTTTTATTTCTTTATTCTGACCAGATCCTTTTATTGTAAATGGACCTAATCCTAGTAATTTCGACGTGACATATAACGAATATGTTGCTTCGAAAACATCTTGAGGTTGTAGACAGAACATTATAAATTTCTATAAAAAAATAATTAGAAATGATTACTTGATGTAACTATTCGTTTTGATATTGCGAAAATTCACTTTAATATCACAAGATTTTATAAAAATGTTTATTTTATTTGTTGATGCTCATTTCTATGGCTATATCATCTCCATAGCAGTGTATATTTTACAGGAGATTTATTTATTTTTTTTTATTTTATTTTTTTTTTAATTTAATACAGGAGATTTTATATAGATCTTACGATGACTGCGCGTCCATCGAAATGTACATTAGGAAATAAATTGAATAATAAATATTTTTTATATAATTTTGCAGTTTTGATGATTAATTTGTGTTCAACTGGAATAATTTCACTCGATGTATTTATATATTTTTTCAAAATATGCTCTTTTAATTATTAGTTATTAAAAATAAATGCATAGTATTTACAAAATGAGTACAAAAATAACAAAGCAAATTGAAAATTTATTTTTTGTCATTATTTTTGATATGCATCATTTTTTATAGGGTAATATATTTTTTTCTTTTAATAAAATTTATAATTAAAATACATATATTAGTAAAATGGATTATTGAAGAGGATTTTAATTTGGTGTGCATTTTCAATAAATCATTTTTAATTTCATCAAAATATTGGAATTAAATATTTTATAAAATGATGATTTATATAAAATATTAATCTTTTGTATTTGACTATTAAAAGCATTAAAAGTTTCTATAAAATCTTTTTTATTTCCAAATTATTATTCCAAGGTTGCAAATTTGATTGATAAAACATTTTTATTTAAATTATTTTTTTTTAAATCACTAAATTCTAATCAATATTTTTTATCCATCTCTCTCTCTTTATATATATATATATATATATATATATATATATATATATATATATATATATATATATATATAATGTGTATAAATATTTTCATTATTTATAAAAAATGTCGAAAAATAAAATACTTAAATTGATTAAGAAAGAATGAACTTACCAAATTCAAAATATTTTTTTTATTGGTAAAATATATTTATTTGAGTTTATACAGGAAATAAAAACACTTTCGTTGAAAGGCATGAGAAATAAGTATGTAATTTTTGTAAGTATGTTTTCATTTCAATTAACTTCTATAATTCCATTAAGTGCATAGAAAATTGTTCATTATTTTAGTCGATCTTGAACATTATTTGACTTCTAGTTGGTGTTTTTTTAGTACTGAAGTAAAAAAATAAATTCTTAAAAATGTGAAGTGTATTGCAATTTTAATATTTATTTATTTTTTAATAATGATTAATTAAACCTTATTTTAAATTAAAATAAAACAGGTAATGATTTATTTTGATTAAAAATGTTAACATTAAAAATCTTACTTCGTTTTTTATAAAAAATATGTTTTAATGATTTTGATATCTTTTAAAATCTTCCTTTTTGTTAAGTTTATTCGCTCTCATTAATATTTGTCTTGTTTTGCAGAAATATTAATAAAGAATTACCAAGTTTTATCATTTATTCATTATTTTTGTAATCGAGTTATTTGTAAACAATGATTAAATTTGTTCAACATTCACAATATTTTTTATACATGCACTTCAACTAACTATTTCACATTTTTAAGTGTTTTCAATCTACAATATTTATCAATTGTTAATAATTGTAATAAAAAAACATTACTATCTTCATACATCCTCTTTATTTCTAAATTAATTCTGTTTTATCGTACATCTCTACTATTTGACACATACATGCTTTTTCAGAAAAGATTGTAACATTATGTTTTGAAATAAATCAATATATATATATATATATATATATATATATATATATATATATATATATATATATATATATGATTGTTTAACCGATTCTTTTCGATGTTATTTTATGATTAATGGCATTTATTAAACGTTTGTGTCATTATACAGATTCTCAAATAAGTAGGTAGAAAATATAATATGTTAAATATAAAATGTGTTCGTTTATGACATATTGCATTATTTTTTTGTAGTTTGTGATCATATTCATTAATATATGTCATATAAAAGTGATTTATTGTAACAATAGAATATTGAAGTTTAAGTAATTACAAAAATATTTTTTTATTATTTGGATGAATATACTAATTAGTATGTTGTAAAGTAAAAGTTGAATAAAAAGTTATGGACTTTTTTAATAGAATTTGATTGTGGATTTTAAAATAATTTATAGCTTTTTTAAGATAACTAAAAAATTAAGTAGCTAGAATTTTGTACATTAGATGTATTTATTTCGTTTTTCATATATATTCATTTTGTATTTTTTGTTTTATAAATATAAATTAAAAAATATTTCACATTTTTCAAACTGTTAATTAATTTTTTTGTATAAAATCTGGCAAATATTAAAATTAAAAAAAAACATAATTGGTTTGTGATATTACTTAATTTTTATTATATTAATATTGAAAAATATAAGATATTATGTAAATATTAACAGATAAATACAAATTATTGGAATTATCATGGAATAAATAAATAAATGTTATTAAATAATTAAGAAATTTTTATTAATTGTAATCTACAAAGACTGTTAAAATATTTTTAAATATACAAAAATTGTTTATTGTTGATTACAGAGTGTATAAAATTAATTTTGTATTTTTTTAAATATCATAAGTAGGATCTTAATATTACTTCTTAATATATTAACGATTTTGACAATTTTCTTGTTGATTTGATATGTCGAATTGAATAAGTATGATTAAATATGTAATTAATGAAACTATCGCCTGAAAATATAAAATATTTTTTTATTTGTAAAAATAAAAAAAAATGTAAAATATTTTTTTTTATTTTTTTATACGTTCATAATTCAGCACACAGAAAAATAGCTACAATTATAGTATTGAAAAATTCTTGCATAATTATTTTGTAAACATTTTCAGATTTTGCTCTATTTTCTCTATTTTGTTATATAGATATATATTTTTTTTAATATAACATTATTGCAATTTATAAATCAGTTTGTACAGCTAAAAGTGTAATTATCTTTCTAAATTTTTTTGTAATTAGTTTTTAGTGAACTCAAAATTATCTTATTAGAAATTAATTCCCAAAAAAATATTAAAAATGATTTAATTATGTCTAATTTCATACTTGTTCAGCTTTAATCTGAATTTTGGTATTTTTGCTTTTGGACAATAGTTTTAATTATATTTTCTAGTTTATTTTTCATATAAATGTTAATTCTAAAAAAATACGTACTGTGTAAATACTATTTGTATTTAATTTGAAGAATCCCCATGCTGTTAGTTCACCATTTTCTTTAATTGTTTGTAATGAATATTGTAATAACTGAAATAAAGATTTATATTGATATTTGAATAAACGTTTTATCGAAAAATAGTAATAAAAGTTAAAAATTGCATTTAAACACATATTTATGTATTTATAAATAAAATTCGAATTTATCTTATAGATTCTATAAAATTATTAATACTTTTTAATTATTACTTACTTGTATCTTACAGATAATATTTTGTCTTGATATCCTGTGTAAAATAATACTTGCATTTTTAGCAGCCATATGTAGACTATGACATGGTAAAACCAAAATCAAATATAAATAAGTAAATAAACAAGCCCAAATCACAACTGCTGCGTAATTTATTCTATTTTCTTGTGTAGCATATATATTTTTATAAATTTGAGATAATATTATAACCAATGATTGAAGTATATGGTATGCTACTTTACATCCATAACAATTATTCATAATTTTACAGATTTCATTAAGTTTCAAATGTAATTTAAAAATCGTTTCTAATTCATTCGATATTTCACTTCGATAATTTAATTTTTTTACTATTGATAAATTTTTGTTATTCACTAATATTCTATTTAATAAAAAGTTTATTTGTTGAAAACGTTCCGATAAAATTGATACAAGAGTCATATAAAATATAGTTTCCACGACACGTATATGAAATGGTATATAAGTAATTAGAGAAAATATAAGACTTAAATCTTCTTCATTTTTTTCGTAAAATAAATTAATCGATTTTATAATACTAAAAATGATTAAAAATGTAACTAAATGTTTAAAAATAACTAATTGAATTTTTCTGTAACAAATATGAATTCCTATTCGACTAAACTCATCGTCTATTTTAAATATTTCTAGAATGACATTTCTATATTTTTTTCTAAATACAATTGTAAAAATAATGCTTATAATAAATGATAAAATATTGATATATAACTCGCTCCAAGCTACTAATTGTGAAAATTTCCCATTCAATCCGTATTTTAAATGTTTTTTACCTCGTAATCCATAAAATAAGCAAATCAAATAGCCAAGTAAAGCAAGATAACTATGAAAAATATTTCCGTAAGTGATTTTTGGTTGTAGCTGTCCTTTTTTCCCAACTAAAATATAAGGAGCATCACCTACTATTTTTAATAGAAAAATTAATAATTGGATAGTATCGAAAATATTCGTCAGCATTCTTTTATATTTACACCGGGTTATAATAATTTCACACAATTTTTTAATATTTTTATATATATTTAATGTATTATTTAATTTTCATATTAGAAAACAATATCAAAGAAAAATGTAACATTTTAAAACATAACATTTCTATAAGCTAATGGAAACTATTCTAAATTAAAAATGTAATTGTATTGTTATTATTGTTTAGCGTGGTAATCATTTTAAATGCTTTTAAATACATTAAAACTAATAAAGCAGAAAATCAAACATCTTGTAAAATTAAATTTTTTATTCGCTGAAAGCAATTAAAGTAATTATTGGGTTTCAATATGAAATATGGTTTATTGTAAATAATAAGATTAAATTGATGTATTTGTATTTCTTTTTTTAAAAAATGTGTTGATAGACAATGTTGATTTTAATATTTATGATAGATTTTCAAAATAAATTCTCAATAAAAAGAAATTATTTTATTTATATTTTTATAAGTTTATAAAATGAATTACATTTTTTGAAAATATTATAAATAAATTCATGTTCTTGATTCGTAACTGCTTATTGATTTTGACAATATTTTTGTGTATTCGATATGTTGAATTGGATCAATACAATTAAATATGTTATTAAAGAACCCAAAGCCTGAAAATATAAAATATATTCTCGTTTTTATATACATATATATATATATATATATATATATATATATATATATAAATATATATATTTGTGTATGTGGGTGTTGTATGTAATTACTATATGAGTGTAATTAAAGAAATCTCTAAGAACATTTATATTTATCAATTTCCCATTTTAATAAATAAAAATAAAAATTGTTTAGATTGAAATATCTATTCATTTTTCTGCATGTTTTGTAAGAAGTTAAATTTTTGATGTCAGAATATTCCATTTTTTTAATTTGTTAACTTATTTATCTTTATGTATATTTGTATGCATTTTTTAACTATAATAAAATAATTTCACACATTTATATGTGACATAAATTGCAATATTAGTTTTATTCAGAATAAAACTGTATACCTGATGAAAAAATTTTACATTTTAATAAACATAAATTTATTTTATTACTTTTTTTAGTTTCTTGCAAAATGAAATTGATTAAAAATCGATTTTTGGCTATTAAAATTGTATTAGTTGATAATGAATGTTTATTTTGTTAAGTAACCATTATTTCTTATTAATATAATCGTTTTTTAATAAAAAAATATTGTCTTTTAATGATTTTAAAATTTTTCAATTAAAAAACGACGACCTATAGTATGCAAAATTTCATGAAAAATCAACATTTTTGAAAATCGATTTTTTTCATCTAGAATCAAAGATAAGATGTGAAATAAAGTGTTTCAATGATTGAAATCGTATACTTGAACTCAAAACGCATTATATTTCCAAAAAACCTGATTTAGTTATTTAAATGTTGCTTTAAGTAAAAATTAATTATTTTTATTTTTTAGCATATCTTATGCAGTATTTTTTAGCCTTTTTCACGGAAATTATTCATTTGAAATAAAATTGTAAATTTTTATCTCGGTTTAAGTCCTAATAGTAACAAATATTTTTTTTCAATTTTTTTTTTAAAAATCAAAGTAGTCAAAATCAGATTTTTCTTGCCGAAATAGTATTTTATTATAATAAGGGGTGTTTTTGCTGTAAATGGATTATTTTTTGTTGAGATAATCGATTTATAGTAAAAAATATTGTTTTTTTAATGATTTTAAAATTTTTCAATTTTTGGCTCAAAAAAAACGACGACCTATAGTATGTAAAATTTCATGAAAAATGAACATTTCTGAAAATCTATTTTTTTCGTCTAGAATCAAAAATCAGTTCTTAAATCAAGCGTATCAATGATTGAAATCGCTTATTTTAACTCAAAAACCATAATATTTTCAAAAAACTCGATTTGGTTATTTAGACCTTGCTTCGAGCAAACATTGCTTATTTTCATATCTAAATACATTCTTTAAATTAAATAATATTTTTTTATGCAAAACATTTATTTAAAATAAAAAAATATATTTTAAGTAAAAATCTTGTATTTATTAGTACAAATTTTTTTTCGATGAAAATAGATAATAATTAAAAATACAATTTTAGCAATAAAAATTATTTTAGTTTTAAAAAGAAAAAAATACGATACATACACCATATATATTATTCAGGTTCAATTCGAATAATCCCCACGCTGTTAAATTACCATTTTCTTGAATAGTTTGTAATGAGTATTTGAATAACTAAAATAAATATTTTATTTGAGCTTAAAAAAATATAAAATTATTTAATAGTATCTGTTTTGGTACTGTAATTTTTTCATTTTGATAAAGATTAATCAATCTTCCGAATATTAGAAATTTTTTTAGAAATATCCAATAATTACTTATTGTTCATTTTATTCGCTGATGCTCATTTCGATGGTCATGCCATCATTATCAGATTCGAAATTGTAACATCTCTTTACTCTGATTATGATGGTATGATTATCAAACTATATATTATCGGAAAAATGTACAGCAAATAATTATTGAATATTTTTAAAATCTTTTGGCGTTGATTTACAAAAAGTGTCTATGATAAAAATAAATATATTTTTTTAAAGAAATCCTTACTTACTTTTGATTTGCAAATAATATCTTGTCTTGATATTCTGTGTAAAATCACACCGGCAGTTTTAGCAGCTGCACGTAAATTATGACATGGTAAAATTAAAATTAAGTAGTAGTAAAAAAATGCTGTAGCCCAAAACAAGGATTCTGCTGAAATGATTTTATCTGTCTGGCTTACAATTTTATAAATTTGTGATAATATTGTAACCAATGATTGAAATATATAGTATGCTACTTTACATCCATAACATTTATTCACAGTTCGACAGATTTCATTGAGATTCAAATGTAATTTAAAAATTGTTTCTAATTCGTTGGATATATTTTTTTGGTAACTTGAATTTTTTATATTCGATAGATTTTTATTATTCAGTAATATATTGTTTAATAAAACGTTAATTTTTTTAAATCGCTCGTTTAAAATTAACACAAGTGTCGAGTAAAATATTATTTCTATAGTACATATATAAAATGGTAGGCAAGTAATTAAAGAAAAAAAGAAACCTAAAGATACATGTACTTGTAAATAAATTATATTAAACGTTTTTGTAACGATAAAAATAAATAGAAATATCAATATTTTTTTAATAATGTTGAACTGAATTCTTTTATAACAAATAGGAATTCCCATTTTACTAAAATCACAATCTATTTTATTTATTTGTAAAACGACATATCTGGAATCTTTTCGAAACATAATTGTAAAAATAATACTTGTGAATAATCCTATAATACCAACATATATTTCGCTCCAGGCTACTAATTGTGAAATTTTTTCAGTTGATCCAAACACTAAATACTCTTTATCTCGTAATTCGTAAAGTAAATAAATAAAATAAATAACTAATACAATACAACTGTAAAAAATATTTCCGTAAGTGATTTTTGGTTGCCGGTGTCTCTTTTTTCCAACCAGAATATATGGCGCATCACCTGCTATTCGCAATAAAAAAAGTAATATTCGAATTGTATCGAAAATATTCATCGACTTTTCTTTATGTTTATAATGCATTTTAATTAAGGAATTTGAATATTTTCTCATATCGAAATATTCCACTATTTTTCTCTTATTATTATCTTATTATATTTTCGCCATGGAAAGATATTATTGTAGAAAAATGTAATATTTTAAAATAACACTTCGATGTACACTACTAGCAACTAAAATAAATTTTATATTTATTCTTTCTTTTCATCAGGTAATCATATCAAATGCTTTTATATACAATAAATTAAAATTAATAAAGTTGAAAAGAAGAAAATTATTATTAAATGTTTTAATTATATTGATTGTTCCATAGTTTATACAACAATGTTTAAAATAATTATTCTATGTCAATACTTGTATGAAGTTTAATTATAAAAAAATGTTTTTTATGAAAAAATACTTTATTGAAATAGGTAATAAATTAGATAAAATTAATTACAAATGACGCAAAATGGTTTCAAGTGCAATAGATTTATCTTGTCATTTTTTATTATTTTATTAAATGGATTTTGTGTAAAATCATTAAAAAACTCGTTGTTGTTAATTGAATAATAATTATGTGGATAATGCAATTAAGAAAATTAAAAAAAATATATCTTACTTCATATAAAACATGGTATTTTTGTGTACATTTTTTTATGTTTGTAAAAATTAGGATCGAGTTTATAATATGTAAATATATATATATATATATATATATATATATATATATATATATATATATATATATTTCTATCTAATCGTTATCATCAATATATCAGTTTATATAAATCCAATGCTGGGTGAAAGCTTCATCGAATGTTACAAAAAAATATATTTTATGTTTATGAAATGAAGAAATGTTAATTTGAGTCAATAATTATTTTTTTTAAGCCAAAAAGTCTTTTCTTTTAATTATTTGCATAAAGTATACAATTTTTCTTTATTACCGAAAATATTATTTTAATAACTATTTTGTGTAAAATTAAAAAAAAATATTTATCGTTAAGTACAATTTTTACAATAAATTATTTTTGGGAATATAGATTAATGTTAGCATTACACACTAATTGCACATTTTTTAATTGTTTTATTGATGAATAGAATAATTACTTACCGAAAAAAGTACCGTATTTCTTATAGGAAATATTTTAAATACACACATCGATATATTTTGATGGTAGTTTTGTAAATATAGTAATTTTACCTAAAAGAGAATATTATTAAAATATATGTTATAAATAAAATAAATTTATAATTATAAAAGTATGTTTTTTTAAAAAAAAACGTTTGTTATTTTAATTAATTGATAGTCAAATATTAGATTGTAAGAAATCAAAAAAATAAATTATTAACTTATAAAATAATTAAAAGAGTAATTATTTTCGATATAATTATATGTTTAAATTACTTGAAGACTATTTTAATTGAGAATAATTTACTATTTATTTTGAAACTGGTAAATTCACAAATGAATGATTACCTTCAACGTCATAAGGTTTTGATTTTATAATACAATGCTCTGATGATGATGGCATTTCCATTGAAATGTGGATTAGTTTATTGTTGTTATCAACAACAAATTAAATAATAAGTTATTATTGAATATTGTAATATATTTTTTGGTATTGGGGGTGATAATTCATTTGTGTGAATGAGAAATAATTTATTTAAGGTTTATTTTAAGATGTATATTTTTTTTCGAAGAAAAAATGAAAATTTCTAAACTACAGTAAAATTGTAAATATCTTTAGTCAGTAATTGTCTTAGTTCTAATAGAAGTGCTAATAAAAATAGATAATGTTAAAATGTCAAATAAATTCGCATTAATCTAAAATTTGTCACACTTTTTCATTCAATAATTTTGTATTAGAATTTTTTTAAAAATATATATATCATTTAATTTATTGTTGTATCAATTATCATTACTATTACTTTTGGTAATTTATTGAAATTATTTGAATTTTTCAATAAAAAATCTTTGAGTTTAAGATATATTTTTTTAATAAATATGTATGTAGGTATATATATATATATATATAAATCACTGATATTATTACAAAAATGTAAATACATATTAATTCCAAAATACAAAATTTTACTTACCGTTTGTTGTACTATATTACAATGTTTTTTAATTTTATTTAAAACCAAATGCGTATTATCTACTTCTTTTTTAATCTCAATACTGAATACAACACTTAATATTATTACAAAAATAATTTCTGCTAGAATAACCAATGAATATAAATCGATCTCTTCTTCAATAGAATACATTTTGAAAACTGTTCGAACTAAACGATAATATAAAATAATCCAACTCATCAATATTGAACAAGCGTGAATTATTTCCAAATTTTTTACCATCTTGCAAAGTTGATTACGTGATTTAAATATTTGAATCATTGTGTTGAACGTATGAACATTTTCATATAATATTATTCTTTGGTTTAATTTTATTTTTGATGTATCTGTTTTATTATTATAAATGTTGAACAATGAATGGTTAAGTATTATAAATCTTTGTTTAATTAATAACAGCCAAGTGTTGAAAATTATTAAAGATGAAATTAAACTATGTATTGATAATGTAGTTCTAAACCAGTAGAAATTAATATTTCCATTTATTATTACACTTAATATCATTATTAATAATAAAATTGTTAAAATAATTCCAAATATAAAAGGTTCTTTTTTATATTCCAATATATCTGTTTTTTGTTTTGCGTCAAAATCAGTGATCAATTCTACGACTTCTTCAATTTTATCAAAATTATATACAGTAAATATCAAATTTAAAAAAAATTGTGTAGAATCAAGTCCAAGTTCCAGCCAAGAATCTAGTTGTATTAAATATTTACTATCACAGTAATGAAATATATTATCAGTTCTAAAATCTTCGATAGCGCAATAAATATAAAAACAGGATAAAATTGTTAGACGAATTGCTGTGAATTTTGTAATTTTTAATTCGATTTTAGAATTAGAATTTATGCATGTAATTGGGTTTGTACCGAAAGTATTAGTGAACCAGTATAAAGTTAAAATATTGTAAGTCCAAGTTTTGGTACAAAAAAATCTTCGAATCATTTTTTTATTTTTTTAAAAAATATTGTATTTATTCACAATTAGTTTAAATTTACTCTTAGATATATTTTTTGAATTTCATTCTTTGGTATAAATTAAATTTTATAAATTTGTTTAATAATCATTTATTGATAAGTTTTTTTATTATATATAATTTGGATGGCCATATTATTAATATAGTCAAATTTGTGTATTATAAAATTATATTTATTTATTTTAAAGAAATTTTAGTTTGAACATTATTGTATTATAATATGACTTATATGAAATATTTGATACACTTTTTAGGTCTATATCACGTATATTTGTTAGATTTGATACTTTTTTACATTTCATTTTTTTGTATGAATTGAATTTTGAATATATATATGAACACTCATTCACTTTTTTTGATGAAAAATGAAAATACTTTTTAAAAATCACTATTTTTAATATTTTTAAAATCTGATTTTTATTTTCATGTTAACACTTAGTTTAAAAATTTTTGTAAATAATAAAAATATTTTCAAATAATATCTACATCTCAGATGTTTTTTAAAATTGATTTTGTGGATATTTTCTAGACACATACACACACATATATACTATATATATATATATATATATATATATATATATATATATATATATATATATATATACAAAAACAACGAATGAAGGAAAGATGTACGTTAGGATTACAGACTATAGAAATTATTTGTGAATAAGTCAGAAATATAATAAAGATTGGAAATAGACCCATAAGTAAATAGGATGAGACATGAGAAAATTTATCGGTGTTTAGTGGAAGAAAAATATGTTTTATTATTACAGCTGGAAAGATTTGAGACAGGTTTTTATCCAGCAGTAGATAATATGCAATAAACTTTGTCAGTTACTTTTCTTTGCACTGATTTTATTTTTTTAGAATTCACAAATACTTTCTCTCTGTAAATATTTAATATCAATGTTATTTCAAAAGTCCAGTTGTTATTGATTGTAAATTTGAAAATATTGTTGACACATATTTGTAAATTATCTTATATGATTATACATTTTATACTTTTTTCCATATTTTTTAAATCTAACATTAAATAAATCACGTAACTAGTAATTTAAGTATGTTTTTATTTAAATACAAAATCAATATATGATACAATGAGAAATCAATTTTTCTTTCTTTTATTGCTTTTCTTTCAAGTTAACCATACATGCAAATTATTATGTGGAAGAAAAATTTAAATTTTGGATCGATATTCGTGTATTTTTTTTAAAAAAAGTATTCTGTAGGCCTATTAATGTAATATTTCTATTGGTAAAATTATACTTTTTCATTAATTAATTCTATTCGATGGTAATTTGGAAAAAATAGAAATATTTTCGATTAATAATATGTTATTTCATATTATTTTTTAAATAAATTTTCCTATACTGATTGGAATTATATGCATATAAGTGTGTGTGTATATATATATATATATATATATATATATATATATATATATATATATATATATATATATATATATATATATATATACACACACACACACACTTACACAGTCATACTCGCACATTCTCACACACAGATATACACAAAAAATATATAATGGACTATCATATAAAGTGGTAATCAAATAAAACTAAGAAAAAATTATGACTGGTTTCGTAAAAATACAATAAATCATCTCTATGTAACGCGATAAATGAATTTTAAAATTTTATATATCAATCAAAACTATCATAATTGTTATAGAATAATTTATTCGTTTATTTGAAGCGATGTAATTACATTTATAAATCATTTCAATAAAAAATATCAAAAAGATTTAAAACAGTATGATTTTTTTAATAATATATCTAAATATTTGTTAATAATACTTATATCGTCTAATACTTCATCGTACTGCCTTAATATTATAAAATAAATAATTAATGCGTCTATCAAAAAAAATTAATAAAATAAAAAATTCCTTACAACTGATTTATGTTTATTGTCAAAGAATCAAAATTTATTTTTATTTAATGAAATATTAATTACATATCTTTGTAAACATTTAGCTGTTTTTAAATAATATTTATTAACTTTTTTTCATACATGAGTTTGAAAAAGAATTTTAGTAAACATTTGATTTATTTCAATATATTTAGATGAAATTAATTTAATTTTGGAAAATTTGAATCTGTCGTTGTCGACGAGTAAATTGCAATAGCTGTTGTATTATTTGCAGCTGGTGAAGACATGTTGAATTGTATAAGAATGACAAGATACGTTGTAAGTGCTCCCACGATCTAAAAATTATCATTATTATACATATATATATATATATATATATATATATATATATATATATATATATATATATTGCTTACCGAATAAACGAGTGTATAATCCAAAGGAAAAAATCCACAAGCAGTGAAACTAACTTTTTGATGCAGTAATTGCAATGAGTACATTTCTGTCTGAAAATTAAAAAATAATAAAACGTTGAAAAAAGTGATTATAGTTTTGAGTTTGAGAATCAGTTCGACAATGAATCAAAATATAAGTCCTGTTAGTAATTAAATACATGCTTGATGATTTTATTTTATAATCAGGCGTATTTATAATTATTAATTTATTTTATTGTTTATTATTTTTTGTACAAAAAATATTTATTTTTTTTGATTAAATGAATATTTCTTAAATTGTTTGTAAAGTATAATTCTTACGCATTAGATTATATGTTTCTAATAAATTTTTTTATTGGTTATATAATTATATTTTTATTAATGATAAAAATAAAATATTATATTTAAATGATAATAAAAATTATTTTGAGATATAGAAAATTTTCGTATACTTTTTATTCTTTTAGTTTAGTATGTGTTATTTTTTGTGAGCAGAAAATAAAATTTTTAATTAAAAATATCAGGAAGCAGTAAATTCAATAAAAAAATATTCAAATATTAGAAATTTTTAATTTTTATATATTCATATTTTTTAATTGATATGAAAAAATATATTTAATTAAAAAATATTTTAGATGTCTTTTATATTACTATTTTAGTAGTTTTAATGTTTTTTTCTGGGAATAACATTTTTTAATCAAAAATGTGGACAAATGTATTGTATTAATAATTACTTTTATATATCGCAAATTTTCAAATTTGTCTTTTTATTTTAGTAGATATAATGCTTTTTTGAAAATCTTATTTCATTACTAAAAACGACGAGATAAAAGTTACAATTGGTAAAAAATTATTTTAAATTTTAGATTTCTTTCTGTTTTTATTTTTATTTTTGCAGTTTTATTTCTTTAAATATGAAATATTGTATATTTGTAATTACTAAACAATTGTTTATTATTTAATATTAAATATTCCAAGATAATCATAAAATATTACAACTTATAAAACATTTTTTTTAACATTTAACAAAACTTACAGCATTTTTCATATCTGTACTATTATTAGTAATCCTGTGTAAAATAATCCTTGCTCGATCAGCATGTTCTGTAGTTTTACTACAAGAAATTACAACAGTAAGAATTGAGAGACTGTGTACACCTGTCCAGAATAATTTCAGCAAATTATTCTCAGAAAAACGTCCAGTATTAACTGTATTATAATAAACATGCGTTAAAATTGTTACAAAAGAGATCATCAGAGATACAAGTATTTGGAATCCAAACGACATATTCACACTTTTCGATATTTCACATAAATCGTCATGCATATCGAATACTTTATCCATTACATGTAACGATGGTTCTGAATTATCCATATTTTTTTTCGGTTTATTATATTCAACGACATCCCAGTGATGGACTTTATTTGATATATTGAAAAAGCTATTGACCTGAACAAGAAATAAATATATTTTAATAACAAGAAATATTAAGCAATATTGTTAGAGCAGCGAGTAATTCACTTGTACATTTATATCCATACTATTATTTTTAAAGCATGATGTTTTAAAATCGCGACCATTGAAATGAATGTACAAAACTTTTTTTATAAAGCCTTGTTGAGTGATTCATTTATGTAAACTAAATAAGATATTCTAGTTAAATATTTGTTTAGTTTTAAATACATGTTTTTTTTTGGGAAAAATTAATCATAATAGAATTTAAAAAGGTTTGTAGAACTTACTTTCACTTCGTTTTTGATATAAGTCTTTGTTAATAATCTGTTAAGTATTTCAAATCTTTGCTGTAGCATAAATAAAAGTGTTGAGAATGTAACAATCATTGTACCACTCGACAAACAAGGAATATTTACAGTTAATCCATAAGTTACATTCTGATCATTTACAATAAAATATCCAGTTAAAACACATACGAAAATAACAATCAGTACGACAATTTGTATGAGTACATGCTTCTTTGTCTGTTTATAATTAACATATATCCCTAACTGTTTGAGACAGCTGTCGACTTCTTGAAACTGTATAAATATGTCACAGTATTTCTTACGATGTGCAATTATAAAAATAACGACCAGTAAACTGTTGGCTACGTTAATATAAAGTTCGACATATGTAGCGATCTGTGAAATGAAATTGTTGTCCTTTTCTTTTTGGGTAGTTTTATCCCAGAAACCAAGCACGCAAATTGCCATGAATATTAATGAGAACGTTAAACTATGTACTAGGCCTGCAATGGTCGGTTTCAGTTTACGTAACCCTTTTGATTTCGATATGTATGTAAAGGGTGCAGTACCAACCAATTTACATTGAATATAAAGTGGTATGTGTGCATCGTGCATGGTGGTTGGGGATCTGAAGAAGTCTTTTATTATACTCATTGTGTACGAATATCTATAAAAAATATTTATGAAGATAATCAGTATTAATTTTAAAGAAAATAATTGTATATTATACTTTTAATTTTAAAAAAAAATATCATATATATCAACTTTATCAACCAATTCTAGATAAAAAAAAATGATTTTCAATAATGTTGATTTTTCATGAAATTTTACATACTGTAGGTCATCGTTTTTTTAGTCCAAAAATTTAAAAAAATTAAAATCGTTAAAGAATATTTTTTTAATAGAAATCGATTATTTTGATAAGAAATAATCTATTTACAACAAAAAACACTTTTTATTATAATAAAACACTATTTTGATATGAAAAATCTAATTTTGATAATTTTTTCTTTTATGAAAATTTTCAATTATTGATTACTGTTTATATTGATACACTAGTATTTTGAAAATTTGGAATCTTTTTCGAGAATTATATTGAGAAATAAAAAAAAATAATAATTATAATAAACAATATATTATATTTTAAAATTTTATTCTGTATCAATTAAAACAATGAATGTATATAAAATTAAAAATAATATATTTATTTTCTATCCTAATATTTTAAAATAAATTAATAGTACATAAATGTTGTATTAAACAAATCGTATCCAATTTCCAAAACAAATTATTAAATATTAGAAACATTTTTTTAAAAAAATATTGTTTTTAAATCAAAAAAGAATCTAAATTTATCAATAAATATAGGATCATCCAAATATGACGCCTAGATTTTTGTTTTATTAAAAAGAAATTATACACATGTTTCTTTTTAATAAAACACAAATCTAGGTGTCACATTTGGATGACCATATATAATAAAAAATTTAATACAATTTTTTTAAAAGCAGATTTTTATATTTTTTGCTTCTATAACGTATTTTTTCTTTTAATATTTTTTATATAGATTTTATTCTAAATAAAAGTTAAAATTTCAATTTTATATAAAAAAAACTTTATCTTTTCTGTACAAAAGTAAAATTTTATTTTAAGATTTGGTGTATTTTTTTAGAGAACACTTTTATAATAAATACGATTTGGATTTTATATTTGAAAATAATAATGGCATTCTTTTGATATTTCTGCAAAAAAATACAGACTTACCTTTAATATAACCTTCACTATAACTTATCAATATTTTATTGAAAATCCTAGTATGTTTATAATAATATCATTATTTCACTTAGCAAAATATCACACTATTATAAGAAATATTGCTTTTATGAATAAAAACGTCCCTAGTTAACTATATTATTATTATACTGTAACAGTGTATTTATGGTAAATGGTATAAGCTTTTAAAATAATCAATAGAAAATAGTTCTTAGACAATATTAATTTAATGAAGTTTGATATATGGTCGAATAATTGATAACGTCACATATTTTATTTATTACACATTTGTTTATTTTACGAGACATTTTTTATATGAATGATGTGTTTTTCTTCTTCGATTCAATATGTTCATTTCGTTGACATATGTTTTATGGCTGAATGATTGTTACAAAAGTATATAAAAGAAATAAGGAAAGCAAGAATAAATGTTTATTTTTATTTTGATATTCTGTACTATTTGAGTTTGAAATTGGATTGAAATGAATTTTTTTAATTATGTTTATTTTATTGTATACATACAAACATTTGTATATGTATATATATATATATATATATATATATATATGTATATTTGTTAGTAATAATTTTAATTAAATAAAATAATTTTGAAAATTGTAAGTGAAATACTTTATTTGCAATCAAAGATTTTTAATTGGATGAAAGTCACTTGTTGATAACATTTTTCAATATAAATTGTAACATTTACAAGAGGTGATTAGTACAAAATTAGTTTTTTTCTCATATTATTATTGTGTTTTTTTTATTGAAAATCTGCTTTGTTGTTAAACATGTTCAAAGATTTAAAAATATCCAGAAGTGTGTACAAATCTGTTTTTCGCATATGTGTGTTTAATTACATTATTTATTTTATTTATATTGCTTTTTTTAAAAAATATAATTATTTTAATAATATCACTATCATTTAAAAAAATAAAAAAAAATTTTTTTAAGCTAATATTCATTTTCAAACTTTATTCGAAAGTCTTTAAAAAATATTAAATGTTATAATTTTCAATATATATGTAGATATTAATATGGGTGATAATTCATTTGTGTGAAAGTGAATTTATTACAATTCCAAAACAAATAATAATTAGGATTGTAAGGATAATAGGATGAAAAAAGTTTTCTAAGTTTAGTAGTTATTAAATTTTAATCAATAAAATATTATTTTGATCTTAAATATTCTAATATAATATATTATTTTATTTAAAACGATTAAGAAATAAATGGGTAAACACACATTTTTTTAAAACACATTTATGTATTGTATGAATAAAATTATTACGTAGTTTCAGACATATCAAATTGTATAAGAATCATAAGATACGTTATTATTCCAGTAACAATCTGAAAATAATTAATATTAATTGATTAGAATATTTAAAAAGTTTTTAAAAATATGAAATAAAAATACTTACAGCGTAAAGTAATGTAAAATTAATCGGAAATAAGTCAAATGCTGTCATTTCGAATTTATTATGAACTAATTGCATCGAAAAATGTTCAATCTGGAAGAAATGAGTTTTTTTTTTATTTTTTTTTATTATTAAACTATAAATAATGAATACGTGAAGAAATAAAAAAATAATCATCTCATATTAAAAAAGTATTTAACAAAAGTTCTATAACATTCGATTATACAAAAAATTATGAAAGTAAACATTTTTTTATGTATATAAATAAAATATTGCAATCAAATCCTTTTTTATTAATGGTATTTGTAAAAGAATTAAACAGAATCATAAAATATTGTCTATAGAGAAAAAAAAGATTTTCCCTTTAAATAGGACAAATAATTTTTATACAGTGATTTTACTATTTAGAATGTTTAATTTATTTTATATTAATTTAATATTATTATTAAATTAATTCATAATTCAGTATTTATTTGTGTATGGATTTTTTTCGAAAATATTTTTTAGATTGAAATGTGTCTTTTTTAATATTAATTTTATTAGTGTTCTAAAGTTAATATATTTTAGTAGATTAACAATATTTTATCAAATTATAGTTTATTTCATATCATATATATATATATATATATATATATATATATAATTAAATTATTTGTTTGTTAATATGTATGTGTGTATTAAAATAACTTACTTCTAATTGCAAATCTTCTTGATTAGGTAAAATAACTACTTTATTAAGATAGTAACTCATTCTGTCTCTCTGAAAAGAAAATGTAATTTAATTTTATTAAACTGAATTCATATTTTGGTAAATTCATTCAGTTAATACTTAATATACTTATAATTTATTTTTAATGGTGTTCCAAAAATATTTTTTTCTGGAAAAAAATTTCTGTTGAATCTATTCTTTTTTTTGTTTATTTTTTTTATTAAAACAAATATTTTAAAATATTTAATTAAAAAATATTTAAAATTGTTGATCATGTGATTAAAAAAAATCTTAATTAATAGTAGGTATAATACATAATAATTTGACTCACATAATAATTCGTATTATTGAAAATCCAAATCACTCCCAACATATCTACTGCATAGAACACATTCCAACACAACGAGAGTACCCATGCTAAGCTATGACTGTGTGGATCTCGTATCCATTTATAATCCTTATACATTTCTACTATCATAACAACTACACGAAGTGTTATAGTAATTAATAATTGAAAAGAATATAAATTATTGACTTTTCGTTGTATTTCACAGATTTGATGATGAATCGTCGATATTAAATTCACTTTAATTGTAGGTTCTGTCCATTTAGATGTCGAAAATAATTTCAAATTATTGACATGTTTCTTTGTACTCTTATTATTGTATTTGTTATCAATTATATGTTTATTTTTATTGATTTCTTCAGAAAAATCATCTGTTATTTTATTTAATTGAATATACCAATTGCGTATTATTAAAATAAAAATTATTAATTGATTTCTCGATGCAGTTATTATAAAATTTGGAATTAGAAAGTAGAGCGTACGTCGTAAATGAATAAAATCAGTTCGTTTGATCAAAATATTATGAAGTATTGTGAAAGTTCCTTGAAAAATTATCATACATATTAGATAAGTCACTAGATATCTGCTCTGTTTTGTTATGATATTGTAATTTGTCAATGAATTTAATCGTTTTTCGAAATATTCGTCGATGGTAGCGAAAGAACGTAGAATCTTTATTGCTGTAACATTACATATATATTTTTAAATATTTCAGTACTTGTACAATTGTGTAGAATTGAAGTAATGATTTACTTATGTAAAAATTATTTAAAATCAGACAAAATCATTTACGATAATTCTAAGTGATTTTTATCATAGTATGATTGAAATGTGTCCTGATAATTAACATTGCAATTATTTTTTTATAATTAGAAGAGAATATTGTTTAGTTCCCATTATCTAACGTTGTTAAAGTCTCATTAAGCAAAATTTTAATTCAAATTGAATACCTGACTTACCTGTATTAGTTAATTTTTTAATTTATTAGAAATATTATGAAATTAAAAAATTGCAAATTTAACATAAATCTAAGAATCATATATATAGAGTTTTTAATAAGAATGTCAGAATTTTGACAACTGATAGCAACCATGTTTGAATTTTTTAAGCTTACATTGTCATTTCAACTCAGTATAGTTTGGAAAATTATCATGGAACGTTTAATATTTCAACAATGCTTAGAAATTGTAAAAAGTTTAATAGACTAATTGTAACAAAAGTTTAATGAGTCCATTATTTCACGAAATGGACCCATCAATTGGCCATCAAGATCATGTGATCTAACTTTATTGGATTATTTTCTGTGAGGTTATGTGAAATCATTGGTTTATGCTGATAAACTACTAACAACAGAAGCATTAAAAATGAACATTAAATAGGAAATTCATAAAATTGGACCACAATAACTATTTTTAAAAATAAAATAAAAATCACTAATTAATTAAATACTTTTTGTTTTATTTCTATTTAAATTTCTGAACCGCTTATTAGAAAATCCTATATATTGTAAAAAGATCATTTGTGTGCGTTAAAAAATTATAAATCAACATTTACCTTTATTCATTGAAAATTGATCCGTCCAATAAACCAAAATAAAAATTACCACTCTAAACAGTTTCACGTATCTAAAAAGCCAGTCCATAATCGCATTGATTGGAACTGAAAAATCCAACCATGGATTCATGCTGACAGTATCGTAAAATAACCAAATAACGCTTAACGTTATTAAAACTGCATAAATTAGCATTGACAATGATCGTTTATAGATTCGTTTTCGTGGTTCTCCGCTAACAGAAATTCCATTGACGGCTAAAATTTTATTTATATAAAAAATCGACGACATTGTATCGTACAAGTCAGACATTTTGTTGCTGAATACTGGTGTATTATTTACTTGTTCTCCAAGTCTGTTTAATAAATTATATTTTATTGAATTCATATTGATTTTCGTCAAGTTCTTCATACGAATGAACAAACCCATTAATTTTTTTAGAATTTCTATTACTTATAACATTTAATTATTTTATTAACAAGTCATTATTTTAATTAATTCGAATATTACATTCTGTACTTACATTTATTTTATATTCATTAATATTTTTTTTATTTTATACATAATTATTTTATTTAATTTGTAAGAGCAGTTTAGAATTTTATATGTAAAGTATAATTTAATTTTATTTCAGTTATATATATATATATATATATATACTTATTATTTTTTTAACATGTCGAATTGAATTAGTAGAATGAGATAAGATGTAACTTCTGTTGCTATCTAAAACAGACAATTATTGAAATAGTAAATCGTAGTAATATAATATGTTAAGAAAATTGATCCATTTGGAAAATTATATGTGTTTAAAATATATTAAAGGTGTGTGTGTTAAAATTACATATTTTTAGGGTACATTTAGGACTGTTTCTTTTATATATATATTTTTTTATATATAGATTATGATTTATATGCCATATTTTATTGGATAGACGTTTAGTAAAAATTTGAATAAATTTTATCAAACATTTTGAATATTTCATTTCTGATTTATATTAGTTATGTTTTATTTTATTTGTATATTATTATTTTTTTGTTCTGTGATAAATTTTTTTAGCAGATAGTGTTTGGTGTATGAATTTAATTTTTTGTTGTCAATAAAATTGTTTTTTTTAATATATTTTTTACAAAAATATAAATTATGTAAGGGTTTATAAAATATATTTTATTTAAGAACTGTTTACTGTTTTTAAATATCAAATATGTAGATCAAAATAATACAATCGGATTACCTTAAATATTAATGAAGAATCAATTTTAAAAAAACCATGTGCTGTTAGCTCAATATTATTTTTTGCTAATAGCAATGAAAAACTTTCTACCTGCAAGAATAAGATATTCGTTTACATACATACATAAATACAAACACATACATACATACATACATATATATATATATATATATATATATATATATATATATATAATGTGTATGTTTGTATTTATATTTGGTTTTTTAGAAATGCATACACTTCACTTGAAGTAATAATTTAAAAAATCTGTTAAACTAGTCTTTAATATATTTAATTTATTTTTATGTCAACTGAATTTTTCCCAATAAAGTATTAATAAAAGTTATATTTTCTGATATTATCATATTCACAGGTCCTCAACAACGAGGATTGTTTTTTTTTATTAAAATTGACATTTTGAAAATTCTAATATTACTATTTTTTTATTTAGAGAAGAAAAATTAACAGAAAACACTTCAAATATTTTTTGACTCTCCTTAATTTTTATATTGATTTATATTTTAAAGAAAAAAATAGTAATTACTTTTTGATATGGTTAATATTTTCATGATGTTTGAAACAGAAAGATTTTTTTTGTATTTGATTATTTATATACGAATAATTATTCTTTTTTCATTTCTAATACATTTACCTCTTTGTAATATAATTTTTTTTATTAATTTTTAATGACTCTATATTACATTATGATGTGCATGCATGTACATACATACATATATATATATATATATATATATATATATATATATATATATATATATAAACTTACCTCATTGTAAAGATCATCATTTTCAGGAGAAATTTGTAATTTATGAAGATGAAAACCAGCTTTATTTCCCTGTAAAATTTCATAAAAAATTTGAGAATTAAAAATATTTTCTAATCTCTATTTCAGTTTATTGTTTTAAGTCATCAATGAATTAATACAGATTTAAATAAATAGATCTTTATTTGAAAATATCTTAGTAATTTTTGAAATTAAGATAGTTTCCTTTTTATTATTTAGTCAACTTACTTTACGTATCGTTCTGTGACAAATAGTTATAAACATAATAATATCAGTTATATAGTATAGACAGAATGCAATTGTCCCAAGTAATTCAATAAAAGAGACTATTTGCTCCATTGCGATAATACTGAAGAACATATGAAGTTGAAATGTTATCAGTGCACTTCGAATTAATAAATCAAATAATATTTGTAATGAATGCACTTCATTAATTTTCCTTAATGTTTCTGATAATATTTCGTAAATGTTTGCTATTTTATTCAGTTTTGATGCATTTTCTAAATACGATAACATTTTCAATTTATTAATATTTTTTTTATCCTTTTTACTTTTTTTATTAATATAGAATTTCGCCCGTGGTTCCATATTTGAAAATTGATCTAGTAATTTGTTTACATATGCAAACCAATTATTGAATAGTAGAATGAAAGTGATAAATTTTATTTTTGCACTGCTGAAAATTACGAATGGCATAAAGAACGACACGAACATTAGAGCAAATTGTGAATTATTCAACCCGCGTGTAGACAATACCAAAGAAATAGTAACAGAACTGCTAATGATCGAAATAATGAACATGGTCATTGTAATTATGACTATTGTTCTCTCTGAACTAAAATTTGTATTTATTTCCATGTCATTGCGAAATGTCGAATCAATTTTAATTAATGATTTCATTATTTCAATAATTTTACCAGTATTTTTCATTTCAGCTAAAAGAATTAATACAGAAAATGTAATACGAACTAATATGAGATATATTCTAACTCTTTTAAAATTTATTCCAGTTTCTTTATTTGCAATTATAACGTGGATTATGTACACTATTAAAATTATAGTTAATACAGTTATAGTTATCGCTGTACGAAAATAAGTCCTTTTGAAAAATCTTCGTCCATTTTTGCCATGAATTTCGATGCAGTTGAAACCTACGTATGTATTTAATTTGAAAATTGGAAAAATTATATCAATTAAATCCATTCTGATATTTTTTTAGTGTAACTTCGCTGCTATCAAAAAGTAAATGTTTGTGTGTTGTGATTATCAAACTATTTATATCGATTTAAATATATGTTTGATTAATGACTGTTTAAGTAATTTCAATTAACTTTTATTCTGAAAGGATATAATTTCATTTAATGCATTTTCAGAACGGCTATTGAAATCTTTATATTAATTTTAATGTTTTATAATATTTTCGTATTTTAAATAACTAAATATTATTTTTTTACTTAATAATGGATTACAATAAAAACATCTGTCAAGATAATTTATTATGTACAAAAGAAAAATATTTATATTAAAGATAGATATAAATATATAAATTATATTTATCAAAAAAATAGTTTGATAATGATATGTGAACATTTTTTTTATTTACAATAATTTTTTTAAAATATAGAAATATATTTCTCATAAAATATTTTATATAAAAAATCGATTTTCAATTAAATAAAGTTTAGTATAACAGAGAATATTGAAATATACACAAAGTGTAAAAGATGTCTTAAGGATCTATTTTATTGTACAATAATTTAAGTTTATGAAATATTGAAGCATCTTTTATCATTTCTGATTTTGTTTATGGATCAACGTTCTTTATAGCAATATATTTTCATAAAATATATTTTATTATTGAATCATTTTCTTAAATAGTATGTCTTATTTGTCAAATTAAATGTTACTTTTTATTAAATCATCATTTGAGTTTGGAAGCAGCAACTTAAATTTTGAAAAATTAGTAATTGTTTTAAAGAATAAAACTATTTTATCCAAAAGTTTAATAAAAGCTACAAAAGTGTGATTTTGGAACAAAAATTTGTTAATTTATGATTATATATATTCACTCTCTTTCTTTCTTTGTGTGTTTGTATATGTGGGGATGAGTGTATCTGTAAATGTAAATAATAAAGAGAGAACTAATTAATCAAAACTATTTTAAATAAATTTAATTAATTATAGGAATGTAGTTATGTAATAATTATTCTATTAAAAATAAAACTTTCTATGAATGTGCTTTTCATGAATTCATTAAGACATGTTTTAATTTAAATGTTATTGTTTTAAACACAATAAAATTTCTATCAAAATATTTATTTTAGAAAAAAATAATGATTAATTTTGGAATATTTCAATTAAAAAAAATCTGTCAGATCAGTGATCAATTTGTGAAATTAAAGAATAAAAATTAAAATTTTAAATCACATAACGAGTCTTTCAAATAATTATTTTCTTTCTAAACAAAAAATTTATTGTCACAATTTGTATATAAAAACAATTATTTACTAATTGATTTTATGTTTCCTCATAAGTTATTTATAATATAGAAAAGCAAATTAAGATTAACAATTTACAGCATTTCTTCAAGAACTCTTTATCCTGTAGCCTTATTTTAAATCCAAAAAAGTTACTATCAATTCTTTTTTTTATAAAGTACAAGTTTTGATTCTTACATGTTTCTTCTTATCACTGCATCTTCTAGTTGTGGACTAGTAGCTTCTTCCGTTATTTTTAATTCAGTTTTTTACAATAACTATTAATCCAATTAAATCAAAATGTAAATAATTATCTTATAGGATATATAAATATAAGAAAATTTTTAAATATTTTTAACATCTATTATATAAAATATCGTACAAATAATTTATTTCATAGTTTATTAAAAATAAATTAAGTAAATAAATTTTCTTTTAAAACGTCTGTTTTCAATTAGTAATTCACCATGTCGAACTGAATTAAAAGAATTAAGTATCCAGTTATGTCTACACTAATCTGAAATAGTAAAATTTATAATTTTATCTGCGGTTTGATTCATTGGCTAAAATGATTATAACATAATTTCTATTAAAAATTATTAGTACATTTAATATATATATAAAATTATTTTAAATCACTCACTTTGAAAATTAAAGTAAAATCAATATTAAAAAATCCATGAGCGGTGATTTCAATTTTATCTTTTAAAAGCTGCGTAGAAAAATTTTCTATCTGAAAATTTCATATATAGTATTAGAATTTCAATGAATGTATTTGAAAATATTTTTATTTTAGTATTTCACAACATAAATATGTCTAAATATTTTATATAATTTACATTAAAATCAAAATTAAAAATATATAAAAAAGTTTATATTAAAAAATACTGAATTTTATTTCATTACAATTTTTTATATTGAATCTAGTGCATTTATTTTTTAAACAAATTTATAAAATTTCAAGAATTTTTAATGATATTTTTTATTAAGAAAAATATTTTTGTAAATGTTATTTATTTAAATTAATAACAAATAATGTTACAAATATAATTTGCTACTTTTACTAAATTCATTTTTATAAATAAATTAATATGATATGTGATATATTTGTAATTGTAAATTTAAAAAAAGACAATTCAGTGATGTATGAATAATTTATTTTGAAAAATAAATAATCTTGTAATGTACTAAACATAAATTAATCATTTATTTTAACATTATAATATTTAGGTGTTTAGTAATCATTTATTAATCGCTTTATCTGCTAATACTCATTTTATTAGACAAGCCTTTATCGTCAGAGTATTTTATTGTTATATTTAATATGGCTTGTATTATAAATTTTAATTTACGATTAAACATTTTAATAATAATTTCATGGAGATCAAAATATACATCAACTAATAAAAATAAAAAATAAGTTACTATTAAACACTTTTATAAAATGTGATACAGCAATGATTAATCTGTGTTAAAGGGAATATTTCACATTACCAAAACGAATATTTTTTAACGATTATTTTAGTTTTATTAAATAATAATTTACTAAAGTAATAACTATTAATTACTACAATAAATATTTAAAAGCTTAATAATTATTACTAAATAATTAAAAAAATATATTATATAATTAAAAACTAAACTTTTAATTTTTTTAATTCATATTTTTCAACTTTAAAAATATTCTTAAATAAAAATAATTTATTTAAAAAATGTGTTTTAAGAGTTTGATATTTTGTGGATGTAAATAAATTTAATAGTAATATATTTTCATTAATAAAATTTATTAAATTACAGCCAAATCGTATAAGAAATAAGTATGGGTAATGATTATTTACCTCATTTCTTAAACTGATATTTTCAGTTAAAAGAAATATCTTGTGTAGATGAAAACCTGTTTTATTGCCCTAAGAAAGAAAAATATTGTGTATTATCAATGTCCATAAAAAAGATGTTTATTATATGAATTTTAATAAAAAAATATTTAAGAATCTTTTTTCAAACAATAACTAAAAGTATTTTTGATCTCATTTATGAAATTATATAGTTTAGGTATATTTTTGTTAATGATGTACTATAAATTTAATTACACCTGTTAATGTATAATACTTATTTTTTAGATATATAAATAATAAATAAATGAAATAATCGTTCCAACATTATAAGAAAAATGTTTAATAATTATAAAATCTGCCTTTATAATAAATAATATTTTGTAACTCCAATCTTGATTAATAAATATTTTTTATCTATTAAATATTGAAATGAATTAGTAAATAACTTACTTCTCTAGCTGTTTCGTTGCAAATCCAAACGAGTACGAAAATGTAAATAAATGTGTACAAACCCCACGTCATAGGAAAAAATATACGGTATTTATAAAATAAATTTTCTGTCGAAATTTTATATATTTTATACATTTCCAATAAAATGGCAATTTGTCTAAGAAAAATATCGAAGAACAATTCAGTTGAGTATATTTCGTTAATATATCTTAAAGTATGTACGATTTTCACGTGAACTTGTGATAGAAAACATATTTTCAGTCTCATTGAATCGTTTTTAAATTCAGAAAAATATTTCAGTTTCATGTTAATTTTTATTGGTTTATTTGACTTTTTTTTATTACTAAAATCTTTTGCTTGTCTTTGAGTTATCTCTTGTAACATAAGATTTATATCAACGAACCAGTCTTTAATAATTAATAGAAAACTTGCAAATTGGACCGTAATAGCTGACACTGCTGAAAAGATTATTACGAATGATACAAAAAATATAAGGTATTCTCTCGTGTTTATATTATTTAAAATTTTAAATCCTACTGAAACATTTATGGCAGTTAGTATAGAAATGAATATAACAATAATAAAAGATTGGTTTCTTTTTTTAATACGTATGTAATCAGTATTTTTCTTTAAATTATTTTTAAAAAACTTATCGATTTCAATCAATTCTTTTATAACATATATAATTTTTTTTACATTCAATTGATCTTTAATCAAAATGATAATAAAAAATAATGCACGTGATGTTGCTAAATATTTTTGAACCACATCTGTCATATTATTTATAACAATAAATTTAACACTGGTTATCCACGGATATAAAAGTACAACCGTTGTTATAATTATCATAATAATCACGTAAATCGTAGTATATTTACATCGTTTATATATTTTTCGTCCAGATTTCTCGTTGATTTCAATACTGTTTATACCGAAAATTTTGTTGAATTCGAGAAAAGGTAAAATAGCATCACTAATATCGTTCATTTTAATTAAATGTGGTTTTAATTATGATTGAAATTATGGTATTTACAGTAGAGTAAAGAATTATTTTGTATTATTTTTTATAAGATAATATTTTTATATTCACTTGATGTATGATTAATCTTGTTGATAAAGTAAATGAAAAATATTGACTGTTAGTATTGTTTCGAATAAAATTTGGATTACATATTAAAACATTTGTAGAAAAGTATATTAAGGTATTAATGATTAATGTAATTTTAATACGTGTCAGTATTTATTATATGTCATTATTTATTTTAAAATATTTTTTTTGTATGATGCATTTAATGCATTAAAACATTAGACTATAATTACAGTATAAAATGCGGTTTCACATAAAAAAATCAATATTTCATAGAAATAGTTATAGCATAAGTAGTTTTTTTAATTGTTTATTTTTTATAGTTGAAGTTTATTATTTCTGTGTAAAATATTTCCAAATGATTTATTTGCAATATATCAAGTTTAGTTTCCATTTTATACGTTCTAACAATTTAAAATGAATTGATAGACTTTTTTCAATTCATATATAAAATTTTATTACATAATGAATTTAATACATAATTGATACACAATACACTTTATAATCTAAATATATTATTTATTATATATTTTTTTTATTTTTTACCAAAAAAAATGAGGACATATTCTTGATTTATTAAACGTTTTTTTTATATGCAAATTCGTAAGTTATTCCATCTCTCCAGACCAAATTTAAATATTGTGTCCATATTTTATAAATGACAGAAAATTGTCTTTAGTAGATAGTAGATTGTTGTCTTTAATAAATAAATGATACTTTCTTCAACTGAATTTATGTTACAATTATTTATGTTCTATTTAGTTCTTGATTGGGTTGATATAAATATTCATTGTTCTCTTTCTACATATACACGTGTTAAATATTAATTTAACAAATCAAATTGTATTAAGACTATTAAATATGATATAACTTCTGTAGCGATCTAAAATAAATAAAAAAAATTGTTAAAAATAGAAGTGTACGTACATACGTATATTTGTATAGATTATTTTGAAATATATATTAAGTGTATTTCGAATAATAGACAGTAAATAATATAATTATTTAAAGAACTGTTATTTTTATTTGACCTGAAAAAAATTTGGAATGGACTTTTAATCAACTGACTATTTTTATTTTAAATATTTTTGTAAATAAAAATATACTTAAAAATATTTATTGATAATTATTTTATTAAATTATTTTCTTTTTTTGTGCTATTTAATACGTATAATTTTTTAATCATCACTTAGAAAAATTAAATTAAATTTCAAATAACTTTTAGAAAATGATTCATTGTCTAAATTTTTGTTTTCTTGTTCATGCAAAAATACACGTTTTATATATTATTTATTATTTTGAAAACTGTCTCGTCGTTATTTATTTAGATGTTATTAATAGCAATTGTATTTTATAAAAATATCTATAAAATAACTGTACTACACATTACATATATATATATATATATATATATATATATATATATATATATATATATATTTATATTGAAGTACTTACTCTAAAGATCAATGAAAAGTCAATCGTAAGAAATCCATAAGCTGTGATTTGTATTTTATTTTTAATAAGCTGGATAGATAAATTTTCGACCTAAAAATAAAAATAAATTAAAATAAGTGTGGAAAAAATATTAATATTAATTATTCAGAATTATATGTGAAACTGATTAAAAATTAAATTATCAGACTGACAATAACGATTAACTATACATTAAATATACTTTAGTTATTACAAAATTAAATGTTATTATTGATTTAAACTCTACTATTTATTTTTAATTTTTCTGTTTTTTTATGAAAAAAATATATTTGGTATGAATTTTAATGTTTGTTTGTTTTTACTGATTTTTAATCTATTTTTAGTTCAATTTTGTATTAATAATAAAATTGTATTTTATTATTTGAATACATGGGATTTTTTTTAAAAATATATGTATTCTTAATTTTTTTACAATTTATAATTTTGAATTGAAGAATTTATTTATTTTGTTACATAAATCGTTATTTTTTATATATACTTTTTACCTCAGTTTGTAAGTGTGATTGATTGGACTTGACACGAATTTTATGTAGATAATATCCTAATTTGTTGCCCTGATAATTGAAAAACATGTTTAATAATCTATTAAAACTTATATTTTTTAACATATATATATATATATATATATATATATATATATATATATATATATATATATAATGACAATAGAGATATAAAATTATATGATAAAACAAAAAAAGAGTCAACTACTAGTTAGATATGGATTGAAAAAAGTTAGAAAACACAAATTAATATACAAGTAAATTTAAACAATTAGTTTAGACTTTATAATAAAAAGGTTCGGACGATGATGGCATCGCCATCAAAATGCGCATTAGCCATTGTTGTTATAAACAATAAGTGATTATGGAACATTCTATAACATACTATTATGTTTAGGCTGATAATTCATTTATGTTAAAAAAAACTAATAAGATATTGAAAAACTTATAAAAACAGTGAACATCATTTAATTGGTTTAGTAAAATTATTTAGTAACTTTTTCTACAAGTATAATAAAAAGATCAAAAATATTTTTAAGTAGTTCTATAGATAAAAAAGTAAAGAATTATTTGAAACCTAATAAGTAACTATATTAAATAAATATTTTTTTTATAACTCAATTATATATATTTTTAAAAAATATTGGAAATTCATTGGTAAACTCACATAATATACTGTATTATTACAAATCCATATTAACACAAACAAATCGGAAATGCTATAAAACAAGCAGAGGAATATTGCAATAGTATTATACAAAGATTTTTCAATATTTTTAATTAAAATTTCATATATAATATAACACAATAACGTAATCACAGATCCTCGCGTCAAAATATCCACAAAAAGTTGTTGCGAGTATAAATTATTAACATTACGTAATATTTCACACGTATTATGGAACAGTTCAGATAAAGTGCTTAGTTTCGATGGAACGTCGTCGAGATACAGTTTTAAGAAACTATCAACGATTTTTCGTTTCTTATTTTTAATTTCATTCATTGTAAGTATTTTATCAATTTTAGTTAACGTTTCATTAATTTCTATATAAATGTTTTTAATGATTAACATATAAATAAAAAAGTTGCTTTTCATTGCTCTTAAAACGGAAGATTGGAAAATGTAATCAATTATATATCGAGTTATATCCCAGTTAGTTGCAAGATTCATATTTTTGCTTATCATGTAAGTGTTGATTGCTACTAAAACACTTGCTGTTGTCCAAATGAAAATAATATATTTTTTATCTTTTCTTGTTCGGTTATTGAGTTTTATTTTTAATTTCGAAAAAAATATCAGTTCTGTTTCCAATAATGATTTTAGAATAGAAATATGATTTTGTACTTTAATTTGTTCATTTATAAGTATTATTACAAATAATATAAATCGAATGAATGAGTAATAAATCAGTGTTAGTCTTGGAACGTCATTTTTTATAAAAGCTATATTTGCGTAGTCTTTTATAAAAGTATTGTAAATAAACGATGAAATATAAAATATTGTAATTAGTATAGAATAAATAGTAGAAAGTAAGCTACGTTTCATTTTTCTTTTTCCTGGTTTACCGTATACATAAACACAATTGATACCAAATAATTTACAAAATTGTAGAATTTTTGAGAATGAGTTGTATAAGTCTGACATTTTCTAATAACTGTCAGTATAGAATTATATTTCATTTCGTACTCGATTTCGTGTTTTATTCGTAAGAATTTGGAATATTTAATAATTGTAATATTTTTTAAATAAGAAATATAATTATAAAAGTATTAGAGCTGTCAAAATTATAAAAGGGTATCAAGTTATAATGGTCAAATTTATGAAATAATCAATATTGGATTACTTTAGATTGAATTTTTAGATTGTACATTTGTTTTCTTAAAAAAAATGTATTAATAAATACTTGAATAATAATTCAAGTATTTATTAATACTAATTCGAAGGCAAAAATTGAATGTATTTAATAATATACGAGGGTCGTTAGATAAGTATGGTAAAAAAGTAAGAAAAACTAAATTGAAAAATTAAATTAATTAAATTAAGCAATAAATAAATATACCATACTTATCATACGACCCTCGTATGAATATGAATTTATTCAAGACTTTATATTTAAATATATAAAAGTAATATTTTTAATTTTTTATAAATATCTTAATTAAAATTTCTAGAACAACGCTATAAATAGTAAAATTCTAATATTTCATTTCATTATCCATACTATAAAGATATTTTATAATCGTATTGTCTAACTTAAGTATCTGCTTATAAACATTTTTCATTTATTTAATATTGAAATGAATTACTATATAACTTGCTTTTCTAACTGCATGGTTATAAATCCAAATGAGTATAAAAATACAAATAAATATGTATACAAACTCTACACGTCCTATATATTCATTTATAGGCTGTAAGTGTTTATCTGTTATAATTAATCCGTTGAACAAGTATTCGATTTTTCAATTTTGAATATTATTAAGATTAACTTTCAGATTTGTAATTGCTGTAGAAGTGTTTTTTGTCAGTCGCTTGAAATATTCTATAAATTAAACTACAAGATAGTGTCTTGAATATTATATAAAAAATAATTTAAAATGAATTATGAAAAGTAAATCAATTTGATTTTTAAAATATCCTTTTATGAAACAATATCTCCATAAATATTCTCAATAAAAATTATTTCATAAATACATTGTTGAAGATTGCAATATCTATTAATTTAATTTTTGAGACACGTTGCAATGTTTAACTAAAATAAGATATTAGAAAAACTTCTCAACTTTTTCAATTTTTTAAATTTACGAACACTGGTAATAATTGAATATGTTTGTCTATTTAAAATTAAAATAGTTGAAATTTAATATGTAAATTAATAAAAATACATTTATTTATTTTGCAATCAAATTTATTCTTTTTATATTTTTATATAAACGAAAAAAAAGATTTACGCTAATTATTGATACAATCATTTACATGATAACAATGAATGACACTTAAACAAGTAATATACACTTAAGTATATTAATTTATATATATTTTGTTGAACTACAAATAATATAATTTGTACTTATACATTTCTTTTTAAAAATATTTTTTTAATAGATTTATTAAAAAAACATGCATACATACATACATATATATATATATATATTAGGTTGGCAAGTATCTCCCTTCCGCTTTTTTTTTTTTTTGTACATAGCTGCGAAATTCAAAAGACCAGAAGGCGGAAGGGAGATATTTGCCAACCTAATATATAAATATATAATATATATATATATATATAAATATGAAATCTTTTATTATACAGTTTAATAAAAATAGACTTTTCAATAATCTGAGCTAAGATTTTTTATCAAGAAATAAAATTGAACTTTTTTATAAAATATGAAATTTTTTATTATTTAGTCATTTTTGTTTTATTCAACTTGGATTATTGGAACTGTTTATATATATATATATATATATATATATATATATATATATATATATATATATATATATATAAAATATTGTGTTGAGCTATATGAATAGTAAAAAGTTGTTTTTAATAGACAGTAGATTTCTTTCTTTAATAAATAAATAATAATTTATTTAAACGAATTTATATTACAATTCTTCGTGTTTCATTTAGTTCTTGATTGTGTTGAATAAAATATTCATTGCTCTTACACCAATAATTTTTCTTTGTCAGTTGTAAATATTAGCATAATTCGGTTGATAGTCTGATTAAAAAACTCTTTGATTTAAACACTGTTAAATAACTTTAAAATAGAGAATATTATTATTTTATTACATTTAATTCATATGTAAAATTTATAAGTCCAAGAATTGCATTAACTATTTTTTAAAAGAAAACAGGCAAATATTTTTTATCAAAAATGTAAAATTTTAGAAAATCAAAGCAGTCTGCTATAATAAGTTCATTATTTGTAATTTGATATCTTTTCTCTCTCATATATATATATATATATATATATATATATATATATATTAATTTAAAATATCAAATTGTATTAAGATGATTAAATATGATGTAACTTCCATAGCGATCTAAAATAAAAAAAAATCGTTAAAAATATTAGTACATATAAATTTATTTTTATAGATTATTTTGAAATATATGTATATAAAATGTATTTCAGTAAATAAATTTATTTAGAATAATAGGCAGTGAGTAATATATTATAATTATTAAAAGAATTATTTTTTTATTCGGTCTGAAAATTTTTTACAATAGATTTTAGATCAATTGACAATTTTTTTAATTTAAATATTTTTTTAATAAAAATTTCTAATCGTAAATTATTCATTGATAATTATTAACCAAATTGATTTAATTTTTTAGAACATTTATTTTTGTTATTTCACAAATATATGCTCTCTTCCCATTACTTAAAAAAATAAATCAAATTGAAAATATATTTTAGGAAATTGCTCTTTTTTATACATTATATATATATATATATATATATATATATATATATATATATATATATATATATATATTTATTGAAGTACTTACTCTAAATACTAATGTCAAGTCAATAGTAAAAAAACCACAAGCTGTGATTTTTATTTTATTTCTAATAAGCTGCATCGATAAATTTTCGACCTAAAAATAAAAAGACAATAAAATAAATGTAAAAATTAATAATATTAAATATTCCAAATTATTTTTTAAAGTAATTTAGTTAATACTTTGTGTAATATTTAAAATTCTTAATAAATAGTTAATTGAGAATAAAATTTAAAAAATAAGGTATAAGAAAAAAAATTGAAGATTAATTATACGTTATATACGATTTGGTTATTAGAAAGTCAAATTTTATATTCGATTTATAAAATTTTTCATTTTTTTTTAAATTGTTATGAATTTCAATATTTGTTTGCCTTTATTGTTTTGTAATCAATTTTTAGTTTATTTTGAACTAAGTGTATATTAATAAAATTGCATTTTCGTTTGGTTGAAAATATAGCAAAATTATGAAAAAAAATAATACATATGAAAATTTTGTAAAATTTATAAATTTGAATTAAAGAACAGATTTAGTTTATTACATAAATCATTATTTTTTTTACATATTATTCTTACCTCAATTTGTAACTGTGTTTGATTCGACTTTACACGGATTTTATGAAGATAATATCCTAATTTATTTCCCTGTTGAATTAAAAAGATGTTTAATATTTTATTAAAATTTAAATTTCAGTATATATATATATATATATATATATATATATATACACATATATATATATATATATATATATATATATATACAGGAATATAAATACTGATGAAATATTAAACAACTTATAAAAATAGTGAAAATTATTTCATTGACTTAATAAAATTGTTTAGAAACTTTTCTATAAGATAAAATAAAAATAAATAATACAAATAAAAAAATGTAAAAATATTAGTGCTTGGCAATCAATAAAATTTTAATGAATTTCTAGGGTTAAAAGAGTAAACAATTATTCTCAATTCATTAATTGACTGTAATAAAAAAATCATTTTTGTATAACTCAGTTATATATATATATATTTAAAAAATATTGGAAATTTATTTGTCGACTTACATGATACACTGTATTGTTACAAATCCATATTAAAATAAACAAATCCAAGATACTATAACACAACCAAGAGAGTGATGTAATGATATTATTCAATGGTTTGTCAATATTTTTAATTAATAGTTCATATATTTCATAACAGAATAATGTGATCAAAGAACCTCGCACAAAGATCTCCACAAACAGTTGTTGGGAATATAAATTATTTACATTATTCAAAATTTCACATGTATTATAATGTATTTTGGATAAAGTGTTTAGTTTCGATGGAATGCCATCGAGATACAGTTTTAAAAAACTGTCAACGATTTTTCGTTTCTTATTTTGAACTCCATTGATTATAAGTATTTTATCAATTTTTATTAATATTTTATTAATTTCTATATAAATGTTTTTAATGATTAACATATAAATAAAAAAATTGCTTTTCATTGCTCTAAAAACTAAGACTTGGAAAATGTAATCCATTAAATATCGAATTTTATCCCAACAAGATTCGATAGTCATACTTTTACTTATCAGATAATTGTTTATAATTGTTAATACAGTTGGTATTAACCAAATGTAAATTATATATTTTTTATTGTTTCTAGTTCGATTATTAAGTTTTTTTTTTAATTTCGAAAAAAATATCAGTTCTGTTTCCAACAACGATTTTAGAATAGAAATATGTTTTCCTACTTTCACTTGTTCATTAATAATTATCACTAAAAATAATATAAATCGAAGGAATGTGAAATAAGTTCGTGTTAATCTTAAAACCTTATTTTTTGCGAACTGTAAGTTTGTGTAATCTTTTTTGAATTTATTGTAAAGAAACGAGAAAGTAAGGAATATTGTAATTAATATAGAGTAGATAGTAGTAGGTAAGCTTCGTTTAATTTTTCTTTCTCCTGGTTTACCGTATACATAAACACAATTGACACCAAATAATTTACAAAATTGTAAAATTGTTGAGAATCTGTTATATAAGTCAGGCATTTTCATTAACTCTTAAGAAACAGTTCAATAACTGCAGTTTCTAATAACTGTTAGAAATATATTTTCTTTTATCGTTCTGTTTCGTACGTTCTTCATGAACATATGTTTATAATATTTTTTGAATAACAAAGATATATAAAAAAAATAGAGCTGTCAAATTTATGAAGTGGTTTACACTTTTTCAGCTATTAAAAAATCAATATTTGATTACTGTAGATAGAATTTTTAGATTATACAATTATTTTTAAAAAATATATTTATTAGTAAATACTTGAAATATCAATAATTCTAAAGCAAAAAATAAATGTATTTATTAATGGTATGAACATAAATTTATTTAACACTCAATATTCATATATATATATAACATTTTTTTTTATAAACATCTAATTAGAGTTTCTAATGTTATATATTTTCATAAGTAAAAATTATTAAATTATGCTGAATCATGTAAGAAATATGTATAGATAACTAAATACTTATCTTATTTTGAAAATTAATATTTTCAGTTAAGAGAAATATTCTGTGTAGATGAAAACTTACTTTATTTCCATAGAAAAGAATAAATGTTAATAATATCAACGTTCATTAAAAACGATATCTATTTTTTGAATTATAATAAAAAAAATAGTTAAAAAAATGTTTTTATAACAAAAACAAAGTATTTTTCTTATCATTTTTTTATATTATCTCATTTATAGAATAACATAATGTATATTTTTATTAATGATTTACTATACATTTAATTTGTTACTGTATAAATATTTAATTTTTTAGATATATAAATAATACGTAAATGAAATAATTGTCTCAATATTACAAGATAAATATTTAATATTTTTTTTTTCAAAAGTATAATAATTAGTTTGGTTAAAAAACATTTCATTAGCATTATTCTATGAAGTGGTTCACACTTTTTTAACTTTAAAAAAATCAATATTTGATTACTGTAAATAGAATTTTTAGATTGTACATTTTTTTAAAAAAATATCTATTAGTAAATAAAGAAAATATCAGTAATTATGAAGCAAAAAATGAATTTATTTAATAATGCAAATAAAATTTGATTTCATAATAATTTATATTTTGTAACACTAGTTTCAAGTAATAAATATTTTTTATCTATTTAATATTGAAATAAATTACTATATAACTTACTTTTCTAACTGCATTGTTGCAAATCCAAACGAGTACAAAAATTTAAATGAAAGTGTACAAATTCACATCTTACATTTTTATTTATGTACTATATGTGTGTATGTTCTATAAATAATCCATTTATCACTCGTACGATTTTTCAGTGTTTTATACTATTACGATTAGTTCACAGATTTGTAATTTTTGTAGAAGTATTTTTTTATTGTCAATTATTTGAAATATCCAGTAAATCAAACTGCAAAATAGTGTCTGGAATATTGTATTAAAAATAATTTAAAACAATTTGTAAAAAGTAAATCAACTCTGTTTTTAGAATATATTCTTATGAAATCATATCTCTACAAATTTTCTTAATAAAAATCATTTCATAATTACATTGTTGAATATCTATTAATTTCACTTTTAAACACGTTGCAATGTTTAATTAAAATAAGGATTAGAGAGATTTGCCAACTTTTTCGATTTTTTAAATTTACGAACACTGGTAGTAGTTGAATATGTTTGACTATTTAAAATCAAATTAAAATAGTTTTAAAAAAATAAACATGTAAATTAATAAAAATATACTTATTTATTTTACAATAAAATTTATTCTTTTTATATTAGGTTGGCAAGTATCTCCCTTCCGCTTTTTTTTTTTACATAAAATTCAAAAGACCAGAAGGCGGAAGGGAGATACTTGCCAACCTAATATTTATATACAAACGAAAAAAAACAAGATTCACAATAATTATTTATGTAATCATTTACATATTAACATTGAATGTCACTTAAATAAGTAATATATATTAAATACATTCACATATTTTTTAAAAAAACATACAGGTAACTCTCCTATAACATGGTCGGTAAGTTCCTAGAAAATACTGTTATGAGACTAGAAGCCAATACTTATTATTTTGTAATTATTTACTATTTTATAATTTTCTGATATATTTTCTATAATAAAAATCGTGTTATGTAATGTTGTAGAAAGGTTTCCGCAATTCAATACAAGGGTTTCCGCAATTTTCTTATCGTATTAGAGCGAAACCGTATTGTAGGATACCCTGTTGTGGGAGGGTTACCTGTAATTTTATTTGTACTTATAAATTTCTTTTTAAGAATAATTTTTATAATAGATTTTTTAAAAATTCATTTATATATATATATATAAACACACATATAGACATACACTTTAATAAAAACAGTATTTTCAATAATTGGAACGTATCTTTTTTTATTAAGAGATAAAATTTAACTGTCTTTTAAAATAAGACATTTTTATCATTTAGTAATTTTTGCTTTCATTTCATTTTAAAATTCTAAAATATTAAAAAATAGAAATATTCTGCCATAATAAGTTCATAATTTAGAATTTGATATTTCTTTCTTCCTCTTATATATATATATATATATATATATATATATATATATATATATATATTAATATAACATATCAAATTGTATTAAGAGGATCAAATACGATGTAACTTCGGTAGCGATCTAAAATAGATAAAAAAAAGTTGTTAAAAATATTGTACCTACACATAAATTTATATTTTAAATGATTTTTAAATATATGTATATTAAATGTATTTCTGTAAATAAATTTATTTTGAATAGTAGCCAGTAAAAAATGTAAATGTTCAAAGAACTGTTATTTTTTTATTCGACCTGAAAAAATTTTGGAATGAACTGTGTACTGATCAATTTTTTTTTTTGATTCAAATATGTTTTTATATAAAAATTTGCACACTGTAAATTATTCACTGACAACTATTTGACCATATTAATTTATTTTCTTAGAAAATTAATTTTTGTAATTTCAATAGCAGATTATTCTTTTTATATTTTTTATGCAAATATATATATATATATATATATATATATATATATGTATATGTATATATATATTTATTTATTGAAGTACTTACTCTAAATACTAATGTAAAGTCAATCGTAAAAAATCCACATGCAGTGATTTCTATTTTATTTCTAATAAGCTGCATGGATAAATTTTCAACCTGAAAATGAAATAAAAATTATAATAAGTGTAAGAAATAATTAGTATCAATTAATTTAAATTATTTTTTAATGCAATTTAATATTTTGTTTAATATTTACGATTCTTAATAAACAGTTAATTGAGAACAAAATTTAAAAATTAAAGTATCAGAGACTGATAATAAAAAAAATACTAATGATACGTTAAATATGTATTAATTATTAGAAAGTCTAATATTCGATATATAAATTTTTCTTAATAATTTTTTATTTTTTGTTCAAAAAAAAAATACAATCGATATGAATTTTAATAAATGTTGAATAATATTTCTCTTTATTGATCTTTAATTAATTTCTAGTTGTCTTTGAAATAATAATTTTTTTTTTATTTGAAAATTTAGTAATTTTTTTAAAAAATAATATGGATCAAAAATATATACAATTTATATATTTAAATTCAAAAACATATTTAATTGGTTATATAAATCATTATTTTTAATTTTTTACATATAATTCTTACCTCAGTTTGTAAATGGGTCTGATTCGACTTGACACGGATTTTATGAAGATAATATCCTAGTTTGTTACCCTGTAAAATTGAAAATATGTTCAATATTCTATAAAAATTTATATTTTTATTATATATATAACATTTTCTAATAACTGTTAATATATAATTGTATTTTATTTTGTCTCTCTGTTTCGTACTTATTTATAATTATAATTACGTTATATTTAATAATTGTAATATATTATAAATAAAGAACATATAGATAAAAACATTAGATCTGTTGAATTTATAAAATAGTTAAAATTTTTACAACTATTAAAAATAATCGATATTTGATTAGTGTAGATAGAATTTTTAGATTATACATTTATTTCTTTTTTTAATATCTGTTAATAAATACGTGAAATATCAATAATTCTGAATCAAAAAACGAATGTATTTTTCTTTCTAAATATCTTAAATCTAATTCTAAAAAATAACGATAATTTTTAGAATTATGTTACTAGCCAAATTTATAATACCAATAGATTTTAAATTCTAAGCGACAGTGTAATTTTATTGATATATCAAATTGCTGTTATAAATAATAAATAATATTATTTGATTAATTGCAACAAAAAATACTTGAAATGGACCGAATGTTTATTTCTAAAATACAGAAAATTTTTAATTTAATTCTTTATCACAAGCTTAACACCGATGTTATAATTTTGTTTGATTTTTTTTAAAAAAAAGAATTATTTTTGTACCATTTGTAATTTGATAAACTGTGCATATTTAAAAAAAATAATTGGCATATTTTGAGCAATATGTAAATTAAATTTTTCATTTTTTCTATAAAAATGTATTTTTGACATAATTTATTCAATTCAATACTCTAAAATTTAATGTTAACCAAATGCTTCATTATATATCTAAAAGTTTTCAAAAATTTTGTAATTTAGTATTCTGGAGGAGATATAATGGTCATCAAAATATCCACTGAGAAATAAAATGAACAATAAATGATTGTTGAACATTTTTATAAAATATTATCTGAGTGAGTTATCCATTCGTGGAAAAGTGAATTAGTGTCAGTTCTAGAGAATAGTTGAAAAAAATCAACTTGTTTTTTAATACTCACATGATAAACCGTATTATTACAAATCCAAACTAATAGAAATAAATCAAAAGTATGATATAAATTCCACATCACCGGCATTATTGCTGATGGAAAGTAAAAAATGTCTTTTATTTGATCATACAATGAGTAATTCAATAGAGTAACAATCATTGTACGCGATATAGAATCCACAAGTAATTGATGCGAATATAGATAATTTATATTATTTAAAGTTTCGCATATTTTATAATGAAGTTTAGACAAAGTGGCTAGTTTTAAACATACTCTATGCGTATTCAATTTCGAAAATTTATTTAAATTGTCAATATATATTTCTTGATATATATTGAACTTATTGAAACTTTTAACCATATTATCCATTGTTTCATTGATTTTTATATAAAATAATCTAATTAATAATATATAACAAAAAAATTGACTTTTCATCATCCTAGTTGGTATAATTAATAAAAAAATATAAATAAGTAACGCACAGTTTAAAATACTAAAATCCGGTATATCATAAGCAATATACATTGGAAACAATATCATTGAAATAATCAAACAGCCGATACTAAATATATTATATTTTTTTATACGTTCATATGGAATTTTCATACATAATTCGGTACGAAATATCATTTCTATTTCAAGTAGAGATTCTAACGTAGATATATGATTTTGGACTTTGAATTGTTCACTTATATATATTGATAAAAGTAATGAGATACATGATATGCCAGATAAATTATATGATAATTCAAGTATTATTATTTTCATATTTAATTTGTCGTCACTGATTGATTTATTTCTGGTGAAAGCATTATAAGAAAATAAACAAACTATAATGAACAAAAAAAATATTGAGTATATAGAACAGTATAAGTCACGTTTGAATATTCTTTTTCCTGGCGTACCGAGAACAGAAATACAGTTTATGCCAAAATATTTATGTAATTTAAAAATCAAAGAAAATGAATCAAACAAATCCATCTTTTTTACTATAGTAAACTTGAAATTGCACTACAGTTTTTTATATGCATATATATATATATATATATATATATATATATATATATATATATATATATGTATGTATTTTTTTCATATTATTACAATTAAAAAAAGCATTTAACCTGTCAAATTTATGAGGTGATTAAAATCTTATTGTATTTCTGCAGTTGTTCACAAGTAAGTGGTTATCAATTCATATTTATACAAATATATTCTCCTACAATATTCGATAAACTTCATAAATAATTAATAATATTCCTCATAAAAAGTAAAAGCTACTTTTAGTGTTTTTACACAAATATATATAATGATTTTTTATAATGTTTGTATATTTAAATATTTTAAAAAAAATTGCTTTATAGTTGATTATTTTCATGTTTAATTTTTTAATTATGAGACAGTGACCTTATTAATGTCTTGTGTTACTATTAGATTTGAATTGAAAAAAAAATAAAAAGATAAACTGGTAATAGTATAAAAGTACATCAAGATAAGTGAGTCTATAGTACTATATTTAAAAAAGTGAACTTTAGTATTTGATCATTAAACGAATTCTAATTTTTTGATGTATTTTTATTTTACTTATTTAATAAAGTTCAAAATTTTTATCCTTTAAAACTAAATAAAGATGTATTAATAATATTACATCTCATTAGGAATGAGAATTTGATGAGGTGTTTAAGTAATGAATATTTTTTTTTATTTTCTATTTTGTAATCTGTACTTAAAATGTTGACTATGTTTAACATGAAAAATTATTCTATGCGTATCAGATGAAAAATGAAAATTTTATAAGAAATAATATTTAAATTATTGATTTTCATTCCTGTAAATCTATTTTTTATATATAGTTCTTCTATATTTTATTCCTTAATTTTATTATTCGTTTAGTATTTTGTTACAAATAATTTTGATGGATTTTTTATATTTAAAACAAAATAATTATTTATTACAGTATAATAACTGTTTATTTATCACTTATTGTTCATTTTATTTGTTGATATACATTTCGATAGTCGTGTCAATTATCGTCAGAGCACTGTGAATGTTCATCAATAAATAAAGTAAAATAGTAAATAATACTGAACATTTTTTTAACCTTATGTTTTGAGGTTAAGAGATTAATTTATTTGAGATTTTACGTGATTAATTTATCTTCTATATTCGGTAATTTTGAAGATATTAAATGATGCAAAGTATTCAGTCTAATGTGAATGTGAAAATGGATTATAACAAGATATTGAATGAAGAATGTTCTTTATAACCAATATAAAAAATAACACATTGTATATAGCTCATGAGATAGTTTTTATTCAGTAAAATATATATTGAAGCCATGCCTCGAAGTAATTTCGTTTTAGCACTTTGTTTTAAGGTGATTATTGAAGGATTTATTATCTATTAAAAATATATTTAAGAAATATTAATTAGTGTTATTTATGTTTTTTGATATTTCCAAAAATATCCAAACTATGAAAACAAACAAGATAATTAAAAAGTTCATATGTATTGTGTTAATATGCTAATGGATGGCTACTAATTGTACACATGTTAGTAATTAAAATTAATAATAAAATTTTGTGGTTTTAAGATGAATGATTCATTTATAGAAATTATTTAGAAATAAAAATTATATAGAAATTACTTACATGATAAACAGTATTATCACAAATCCAAGCAAAAATAATTAAATCTATAATATAGAACAATGTCCATAAACCCGAAAAAATAATTTTTAAGGAAGAATCATAACCTTTATATATATGACTATAAATGTCGTACGATTCGTACATTAAAATAAATCCACGAATTATGATCATTGAAAAGTTTGAAACCGAATATAAAGAAATAACTTGTTCCAGAAAATCACATATTTTTAAATGCATATTCGATATGTTTTTAATATTTGTATGAATATTAGGGTTCGATTTTACAAATACACTAATATTAATTTGTTTATTTTTTATCCAAATGTAATTATCGATGTATTTTAATAATAGATTTATATCTTTAAATAAAACGCGAGCTACTAAAACGAAACTAAAAAATTGACATTTAAATGCTGTCGATGTTGAAAAAATGAAAAAATAAATCATTAATTTCAAATAATAATCTATGTTATCGATAAATTTAAGCATAAACTTGTAACAGATTCCTGTCATTACAGCTAAAATATTTGAAATTATAGTAAAAATAAAAATACGTCTGTTTTGTTTTTTAATCAGTTCGTAATTTGGAGATTTGTTGAATAATTCGTAAAATAAATTATCAATATGCGTTAAATATTTTAAAATGTCTATTAATTTATGAACGTGCGTGTGGTCAAAAATAAGTACTATAATGAAAAGTATTAATTGTATTCGTAGAATATTTAGCTTTAGTATGCTGTTTATATCGTTAGTTTCTAATTTTATATGGTGGTTTTTACGACCATATATAATAGTCGTTATTATAATTATAAACATTAAAATAATATGGAATGTCCTGAACCAAGATCTTTGATATATTCTGTTTCCTTGTTTTACATTCACCGTAATACAATTGATTCCATAATATTTATTATGTTCAAAAAGTGGACAAATTATGCCAAATATATCTGTCATTTTATATAAAAGTTTCAAAATTTATATATTTAAGGAATATTTATTATTTTATATTTAATATTAAGTATTGTTTATTGGAAATAAAGTCTAGTTATCGCAACAAAATTTTAATAGAACGAGTGTAGAAAAATAAATATATTTTTAATGTAGTTTGTGATGAGGATAAAACCTCTTATTGAAGACGATCAGATAATTCAATATATTAAGTATAAATGTTAAAAAAGTGAAGTAAAAAATATCGACACGTTTCATAATTTTCAATGGACACTGAAACTCCCTCACAATCATATGTATACAATTAATGATTGAAAATTGTAATTAGTTCATTTATTAATGCAATAAAAAGTGTGTCAGTTGAAAGTGTGTTAATCAAAAATTAAAACATGATTTTTTTTAGACAATTATGTGTTAATAATACCGCTTTTATATTTATTTAAATTTAGTTATTGAAGTAAACATCATATTTTTTCATCTACAGTTTTATTTCCAATAATATTTTTAAATATTTTAATATTTTGTATTTTTAAATTTCGTATGTGATTGTCAAAATATTTTACATTTGACTTTTTTCTCATTAAAAAGTGTTTATTATTTATCGTGTTTTTTTTTCTTTTTTTTATAAAATTAATATAATTGATACGATTTTTCGAATATTGCTTTTTACCCACTGCTAGATGTAGTTTTCTTTCAATTTTTTTTCATTTTCCAGTGATCCAACATCTTTCTTATATTTTAATATATTTTATCATATCTTTATCCCATCATACCATGAGATTCTATTTGAGCTTTTTTGATTTTCATACAATAATTGCTATTGTCCATCAATTTGTCCACTCGACTAACTATTCTAAATCTTTCATTTTTGTTGACTTTAAAATCTACTCGTTTCTATTCTAGTTTTCATATTTTATTCTTAATATAAATCTTACTATGCTTCTCTGTTGTTTACAGTTGCTGAATTATTTTAGTTTTTAAAATCCATATTTTATTATCATAAGTGATAACAGGTATAATACATCAATTAATTTTTTTTTCTTCAAATATAAAATAATATTCGAACTCGTAATCTAGGCATTTATTTCAATTTTTTTCTGTTCGCTTCGTTTATAAATATTTCTTTTATGTTAATAACCTTTCTTAAACACACATAATTCTTCTTCGATTTTTATTCTTTGATATATATTTTTTTTTCAAAATTAACATTTATTTGTATTTCAGTTATGTTTCCGTTTATCATTTTTTGATTTAATTAATATTTTTGTGATTTTTTTATATTTTTTGGCGATAATTTTGTTACTGAAATCAGTAACTTAACCCTAACACTACATTATTTTGTACAAAAGTTTAGGAATCACTTATTGTTCTTTTTATTCGCTCATGCACATTCCGAATGCCATTCAGTTATTATCAAACCGTTACATTATAAATATTCATCTCTATTAACGCGAAATAAAAAAAATATAGTTTTAAATAAGTTAATATTTTTATTAAACATTCATAATTAAAAAAAAATACTTACATGATCAACCGTATTATGACATATCCACGCCAAAAAAATCAAATCACCGCTATAATAAAATACCCACACTATAGATAATATCAGGTTTAATAAGTTCCAATAATTTTTGGATACATTAATATAAATATCAAACAATTCATTACTGAAAATTAACGATCGAATGATGATAGTACAAAAAAGAGATAACGAAAAAAAATAGTTGATATACTTCAAAGCATCACACACACTTGAATATACTTCCGATAAATAATTAATTTTCATACAAATATCTCTGTTTAACACTATACGTCTATTCATAGTTCTTTTGTGGTCTTTTCTTTGTTCGATTCGCATAAATCGGTTTAGGTCGATGAAAAATATCCGAACGATCAGAATATAACTGTAGAATTGTGTTCTTATAGCGGTTGCTATTGTGAAATGTAAAAAATAGTTCAAGAAGTAGAAAAAAAAATCCAAATTATTTTTTAAGTTTGCTGTTATTTTGTAATAAATACCAATAATTAGAGCTATAATATTTGAAAATAAACTGAAGAGAATCAGATATCTGCTATGTATTTTCATTGATTTGTAATCAGGTTTTATTTTCAGTTTTCTTCTAAATAATTTATCTGTGTTTATCAACGATTTTAAAATATCAACAGTTTTCCGATTGTTTATCAGATTAAAAATATAAATTGTTATTATAACTATCGTTCGTAATTTATTTAAATAATTTCTTGTCCATGACATTGTAATGTCATTTGCAGGATATTTATTTTCAACGATGCTACGCATTACCATAGATATAATTAATAACAAAAATATAAATATATTGAACACGGTACGAAAAATACATATTTTAAACGTTTTTAATCCAGTCTTATCGTCTATTTTCACGGTATTTATCCCGAACCATTTATTATATTCGTTAACAAATGATATTATTTCATATAAATCAGACATTTGTACACTGTTAATATTTTTAGAAATATTTTACACACATATATCGACTTTAATACGTTCTGATACCACTTACTGAAAATGTCTGTTGTTTTGTTCTTGTCGTTATAATCAATTTATAATATTTGTATATGCTTTTATTGAAATAAGTTTCATCGTATTTAATACAATTAGTTATATTATTTTTCATTGTATAGAAAATTAAAATAAGTATAAAATGTCATACGTATTTACTAAAGAAATAAAATAAAAACTATTACTAGTTTAAAACTGTTTCATTTAGTTTATTTAATATACTATAGATAATTGACAATTTAATAAAATAAATTACTAACTCACACCACACTATTTTATAAAAGTATCCAATAATCACTTATTGTTTAATTTTTTTACTGATGCACTTTACGATAACCAAGCCATCACCCGCAGATTATAATGTAACGATCTGATGATGAAGATATGGCAATTGAAATGTGTACTAGTGAATAAAGTGAACAATAAGTGAATATTGAACATATTTATAAAAATCTTCTCATGCTGGCGGTGAATGATTTACTTTTGTTAATGGGAACTTTCTATGACCACAAAATTAAGTTTAAAGAGCTTTAATTAATAATAATCCACAGAAAAGAAATTTATCAAATTTGGAAGAATAAATAAATTCGTCACATTCGATATTTGAGTTATTTTCTTATATTGTTTCAAACTGAATTACAATCATCGTTAAGTAACATTCTTTTTTCACCTTTCTAAAAACACAAAATGATATTTTTAGCATAAATAGAAGCAATTTTTTCATTGAAAATATTCTCATACTAAATACCCTATAAAAAATCTAAAAATACAAGATGCAGTCATTATAATTTATTATCTTAACTGAGATTTTGAGTAGGAACTTAAATCTTTGACTTAATTTTTTTCTCTTCATTGAATTTGTTTTATTAATGCAATTGCATTTTTTATTCGAACAGATTATTTACTTATATTTATTTTTATTATTACATTAAAATTGCAAAATTGTGTTCATAATTCTGATTAAACAACCACTTTTCTGTAAATAAGTTATTGATATTTTTTTCTATAACGTGGTATGTTAATTTTTACTGTCACAACTTTTTGATTCTGTATTTATTTTTTTCACAAAAATATAAATTATATAAATATTTCAAATTTTTAACTACGAGTTTTGGAAAAAAACAGTAGTTGAAATATAAAATGTCAATTGAACATTAATGTATCTCTTATTTCAATACCATAAAATTGAATAAACGTATTTAGTAATTACTGCATATTCACATCTATTATTTTTATGAACAAAAATTAAGAACATATTTATATTCGTGAGTTTTTACTCGAATGTTATTTTTAATTTTTTATAGTTATTTTCTATTTATATAATTTATTATACTTACATGATAAGCTGCATTTTTACAACACCAGGCCATTAAAATAATATCAGTTAAATAATATAATTGTGCCAAAATAAATATAATTAATTGCACAAAATTAGGTTCATTTTTGTATAAAATTATATAAACAGTATACAGTCCAATCGTCATAATAAACACACGTCCCGCAATAAAATATGCAAGTTGTATTGAATAAAAATCATTGATTTCATTTAACATATCACATATTTTTAAATGTATATCAGCTAGATATTTAATTTTGGATACGAGATTAATATATATAATTGTTTCGACATTTTTAGAAAAGTGTGAATTTTTATAAATTTTCTTGGTAGATTTATCGATTCTCATCAGTACTTTATTTACATTAATAAATAAATTTTTTGCAATTAATACATAATAAATAAATTGAATTTTGTGTGCAGATAGGACACTAAAACTCACAAAAAGATTTGTAAAAATTATAAACCACTGCTTGTTGTCATTTATAACTTTATTTAATTTAAATGATATCCCAAAAATTATTGCTAAAGTTATGCTAATCAGAAAATATGTCATTGAAACTTTTAACTGTTTTTGGATTCTTTTATAATCAAGAGAAATTTTTATATTTTTCTTGAACAAGTTATCTATAGAATCAATCGATTTTAAAATAAATATAGTTTTATTTATGCGTAATTGATCGTTAATAAAAACGAATATTATGAGAATGGTACGAAATCTATGAAAATATGTCTGTAACCATTTTGTTATATTTTTATTTGATAAATTTTGGTCATAATAAGTAGAATATCCCGATGTTTTGAATAAAATATAAATTAAAATTATTGAATGTATCGTATAAAACAACGATCGTCTGTATGTCCTTTTTTCCGATTTTCCACATACTTTTACACAGTTCATACCGAATAATTTATTTAATTTAAAATACGGTAAAATAATTTCAAAGATGTCACACATTTTTAACAATTAAATTTATCAAATTTATTTCTTCACTAGATATTAATTAAATTAATGATAGGTATTTTTTTTTTATTTAATTCTCATATATTGTTCTTTATTTATTGTTATTTTCAATTAATGTAGTACCGTTATTGTATTAATTGAAATAATTTTAATCAATGTAATAACCTGAACTGTACAAGTAAGCATATAGTTATTTGAAAAGTTCTTTATTATATATTTTAATTAAGAAGCAATTAAAAGAAATCCATTTATTTTTGTTAAAAGAATTCAATTAGGATGAAAACATTTAACGATTCAATTAAAATTTTTATCAATTTGAAATAATACTATATATTGATTGTATTTTTTTATAAAGAAAAAATGAGTATTATTTCCATATGTTACTGGCTTAATCAAATGTAATCATTTTTTTTTATAAACTGTCATACTTCTGGATAAATTGTTATTAATTTCGTTATGCACACGATTATGACTTTTTCTGTTTTTAAATTTCCATTTAAATGGTTTTAATGCTAATTTATTAACTGCACATAATTAAAATTTAAGAATATTAAAAAATACAATTAATTTTAACTGTGTTATATAGGGATGTTTTTTTAAGCGTGATAGAAATTTGAATTGATTTCGATGTAAATTTCTATCAATTTTTAAAAAAACATTCTATATTACTTTTCCAATGACAAAATATTGTTGTTCTAAAAATATTCGTGTTATTCGCAAATAAGTTTTAATACAAATTAATCACCCATACCAATACCACAAATACTTATATTACTCATATTATTTGCTAATGGCTTATTTAGACAGTAATTCTATAATCATCAAAATACTTTATTATAATGTATAGAGGTTGTAAAGTCTATTTTCTGCAATTAGGTTGTTGAAAAGTAAAAATAGATAATTGACAAAATCTGCATAAGTATTTTCTTTGAAAATTTTTCAATAATTTAATAAGATTTTTAATGATAACGATGATAGAATTTTGGAATTAATTCTGAATAATTTATATTCAAATACTTTAAATTGAAATTAATGAATTTATTTTGAAATGCGTTCATATATTGTTTTACAAAAAAGCTTTGTCATAACCTAGTTTTATCAATAGATTTTTCATGTATATTATTTTTATTTGTTACAAATAATTTCTCTTTGTAATAAATAATACTTACATGGTAAGCTGCATTGTGGCAAATCCAGGTCATTAAAAAAGTATCAATGAAGTAAAAAATTGCCCACAATATATAGAGAGCCACTCGAACAAAACCAGATTGGTCTTTGAATAAAAACTTATAAAGATCATAAAGTTGAATAGTTATACTAACCGCACGTAACATAATAGAAAACAGAAGATGAAACGAATAAAAGTCATTGATTTTATGTAACAGGTCACATATTTTTAATTGTATATCAGCCAGATGATTAATTTTTGATATAAGATTGGTGTATAGAATACTTTTGTCATCTTTAGAATCACATAAATCACGGTTGCTCTCTTTAGTCGATTTATCAATTCTCATCAATACTTGATTTATGTGAATAAATAGATTTTTTACTATCATAACATAACTCATAAATTGACTTTTTTCAGCGGTTAGTACAGTAAAACTTATAATATAATTTAAATAGATTCTAAGCCGTCGGTTTTCATCGTCAATAATTTTTTCAGTTTTATAAATTATTCCCATAAAAAGTATCGAACATATAGAACCCAATAAATAGATAATTATAATATTGTTCTGATTTTTAATTATTTTATAATCAAGACAAATATTTAATTTTTTCTTAAACAATATATCTATACACTCGATCGATTTTAAAATAGATATTGTTTTATTTCCATTAAATTGATCGTTTATAAAAATATAAATTATAAATATTGTTCGCATTTTATAAAAGTTTACCTTTACCAATGTTATTATACTTTTATTTGGCTTTAATTCTTCGTAATAAATAGTACACCACGTTGTTGTTGTTAAAATACAGACTAAAATGATTGAATGTACTGTGCGGAACCAAGATTGTTTGTATACTCTCTTTTCTGATTTTCCATAGATATTAACACAATTTATACCGAAAAATTTATTCAATTGAAAAAGTGGTACAATAGTTTCAAGTAAGTTAGTCATTTTCGCCAGTCGAATTTATTAAGTATATTTTTTACACTGTAGGTTTATATCGAATGATTATTGTTATTTGGTATTTAATTTTCTTCAATTATATTATTTCCCATTAATGTGTCAGTGCTGTTTAATTAATTAAACGGCATAGAACTGTACAAATAAGAACTTACTTGAAGTTATTTATAAAAAAAATTCATTTTATTTTATATGTACGGTATGTAATAATTTTTTTGTTAATTTCAAAATGGAAGACATTTTCAAATTACTATTTCTTTTTCTCTCTTTATATATATAATTTTTGTATAGTTTGTTTTATAATAAAATTGTGGCATTTTAACATAATATTGATTTTATTTTTTGGTAAATATTTGTTGTAGAATAACTTAAATATAAAATTTATTAAAGGTGTTATTAAAAGAATTAAAAAGTTGTTCGAACGGTAAATATTTCTTTTGTTCAAAAATAATATGTTCTATTATTAAATAAGTTTTTTTTAATATTTTTTTTTGGCGATTGCTACAAAATAAATTTAAGAAATTGTATTGAAAATTATTTGTCTTGTTTGTGCTAAGCAGTGTAAAATAATATTAAGATTTTTATGGTTCAAGGAATTAAATCAATTAAAAATAGTCATTATTGCATTTGTAAACAAATAAATTAATTGAACAAAAATGATTAAATTTTTTATAGTACAATTATAAATTATTGGAAATATTAAATTTTTTGTTATATAGTCCACTATAATACTTAGATGTTTTGAAAATTCAAACTGTTCTTAATTTTTAAATATGATAACATTTACGACTTATATTGAAATTTGTAGAAAATATAAATCATTATATATTTTTTTCTACAATGAAGAAAATTTGTACGTTGTTTTTAGTACAATATTTATTTACCGTTATAAATCGATTTCTACAAACGAATTAAAAAAATTGTAAAAATATGAATCTTGAAATGAATCCGTTTTATATAATTCTACAGAAGTTTAATGTGAAGTGCGTTTATATATTATTTTTTAAAAAAAGTTTATCATATAGTCTGAACAATTTCTTTTCATACATTTTATTTTTCACAGTTAATTTCTATTTATATAATCTATTTGTATTGTATAATACTTACATGATAAGCTGCATTATGGCAAGTCCAAGCCATTAAAAAAATAGTAATAAAAAAAAAAATTACCCACGACATCGAGAGAACTATTTCAACCGAACTAGAATGATCCTTATATGCAATGATATAAACATTATAAAGTTCAATAGTCATACCAATCGCACGTCCCATGAGAGAAAACGGAAGATGTAATAAATAAAAGTCATTGATTTTATGCAGTAAGTCACATATTTTTAAATGTATATCAGCCAGATATTTAATTTTTGATATAAGATTGATATATACAATACTTTTCACATTCTTAGAACAACGTAAATTATGGCTACTGTCTTGAGTAGATTTATCAATTCGCATCAATACTTGATTAATGTGAATAAATAGATTTTTTGCTGTTATAACATAACTCATAAACTGACTTTGTATAGCAGTTAGTATAGTAAAACTTATTAAAAAATTTGAAAAAAATATAAGCCATCGGATGTTGTCGTCGATAATTTTTTGTATTTTATAAATTATTCCCATAAAAATTGCTAACAACATAGAACCTAATAAATAGATAATTATAATTTTATTTTGGTTTTTAATTATTTTATAATCAAGACAAATATTTATTTTTTTCTTAAACATCATATCTATACACTCGAATGATTTTAAAATAGATATTATTTTATTTACATGATACTGATCTTTAATAAAAATATATATTATAATCATGGCTCGCAGTTTAAATAAGGTAATCTGCACGAATTTTATTATATTTTTATCTAATCTTTTTTCACCGTCGTGAGTACTATACCACGTTGTTGCTGTTAAAATACAAACTAAAATGAACGAATATACTGTATGAAACAAAGATCTTTTATATAATATTTTTCCTGATTCTCTATAAATGTTAACACAATTTATACCGAATAATTTATTTAATTTATAAAATGGTAAAATAGTTTCAAGTAAGTTAGTCATTTTTGCCAGTCGGAATTATTCAATTTATATTTTACACTTTATATTATGTTGAATGATTATTATAATCTAGTATTTATTTTTCTTCTATTATAATATTTTTCACTAATATATGAAGCTTGTTTAATCAGTTTAATGGCACAGAACTATATAAATAAAAATTTACATATATTATTTGTAAAAACTTATTTTAATTTACATATATGATATTAAATAAAACTATTATGTTAATTTAAAAAATAAAATACATTTTCAAACTATATATATATATATATATATATATATATATATATATATTTATATAAAACATTTTTATGGAATTAATTTGCTGTGGAATAGTTTTAATAAAAGAACATAACGAGATGTTTTCTCTCAAATAATTAAAGCGATGAATAATCGGTAGATCTTTTTTTTAAAAAAAGACGTATTTATTATGTTTTTGACTAAGTATAAGTTTTTATGGTTCACATTTTGTATCAAATTCGAGTATATTTATTCGGTAAATATTTTTTTTTTCAAAAATAATATCTGTTCTATTATTAAGTAATTTTTTTTTTAATTTTTATTTGGCGATTACTACAAAATAAATTTAAGAAATGGTATTGAAAATTATTTGTCTTGTTTATGCTAAGTAGTGTAAAATAATATTAAGTTTTTTATGGTCCGAGAAATTTAATCAATTAAAAATAGTAATTTTTCAATTTGTAAACAAATAAATTAATTGAACAAAAATAATTAAATTTTTTATAGTACAAATATAAATTATTGGAAATATGAAATTTTTTGTTACATAATCCACTATAATATTTAGGTGTTGTGAAAATTCAAACTGTGAAAAAAAAATTTTTAAATATGATAAAATTTACGACTTCTTTTGAAATTTGTAGAAAATATAAATCATTATAATTTTGTTTCTACAATGAAGGAAATTTGTACGTTGTTTTTAGTACAATATTTATTTACCACTATAAATCGATTTCTACAAATGAATTAAAAAAATTGTAAAGATGTAAATCTTGAAATAAACTTATTTTATATAATTTAACAAGAGTTTAATGTGAAGTGCGTTCATATATTATTTCTTAAAAAAAGTTTGTCATATCTAACTCATAATTTTTTTTCCATACATTTTATTTTTCACAGTTAATTTCTATTTATATAATCTATTTGTATTGTATAATACTTACATGATAAGCTGCTCCGTGGCAAGTCCAAGCCATTAAAAAAATAGTAAATAAATAAAAAATTACCCACGATATTGAGAGAACTATTTCAACCGAACTGAGCTGCTCTTTATATACATTGATATAAACATTATAAAGGTTCATAGTCATACCAATCGCACGTACCATGATAGAATACGGAAGATGTAATGAATAAAAGTCGTTGATTTTATGCAGTAAGTCACATATTTTTAAATGTATATCAGCCAGATATTTAATTTTTGATATAAGATTGATGTATACAATGCTTTTCACATTCTTAGAACCACGTAAATCATGGCTACTGTCTTGAGTAGATTTATCAATTCTCATCAATACTTGATTAATGTGAATAAATAGATTTTTTACTGTTATAACATAACTCATAAACTGATTTTGTATAGCAGTTAGTATAGTGAAATTTATTAAAAAATTTGAAAAAAGTATAAGCCATCGGATGTTGTCGTCGATAATTGTTTCTCGTGTAAGAATTATTCCCATAAAAATTGCTAACAACATAGAACCGAACAAATAGATAATTGTAAATTTATTTTGATTTTTAATTATTTTATAATCAAGACAAATATTTATTTTTTTCTTAAACATCATATCTATACACTCGAATGATTTTAAAATGGATATTATTTTATTTACATGATACTGATCTTTAATAAAAATATATATTATAATCATGACTCGCAGTTTAAGTATGGTAATCTGCACGAATATTATTTTATTTTTATCTACTCTTTTTTCAGCGTCGCGAGTACTAGACCACGTTGTTGCTGTTAAAATACAAACTAAAATGAACGAATATACTGTATGAAACAAAGATCTTTTATATAATATTTTTCCTGATTCTCTATAAATGTTAACACAATTTATACCGAATAATTTATTTAATTTAAAAAATGGTAAAATAGTTTCAAGTAAGTTAGTCATGTTTGCCAGTTGGAATTATTCGATTTATATTTTACACTTTATATTATGTCGAATGATTATTATAATTTTGTATTTATTTTTCATTTATTATAATATTTTTCACTAATATATGAGGCTCGTTTAATCAGTTTAATGGCATAGAACTATACAAATAAAAAATTACATAAATTATTTATAAAAACTTATTTTAATTTACATATATGATATTAAATAAAACTATTATGTTAATTTCAAAAATAAAATACATTTTTTAATTATATATATATATATATATATATATATATATATATATAAAACATTTATTATGAAATTAATTTGCTGTGGAATAGTTTTAATGAAAGAACATAACGAGAGGTTTTCACTCAAATAATTAAAACGATGAATAATCGGTAGATTTTTTTTTAAAAAAAGGCATATGTTTTTGACTAAGTATAAGTTTTTGTGGTTCACATTTTGTATCAAATTCGAGTATATTTATTCGGTAAATATTTATTTTTTTTCAAAAATAATATTTGTTCTATTATTAAATAATTTTTTTTAAATTTTTATTTGGCGATTACTACAAAATAAATTTAAGAAATGGTTTTGAAAATTAATTGTCTTGTTTATGCTAAGTAGTATAATATAATATTAAGATTTTTATGGTCCAAGGAATTAAATCAATTAAAAATAGTCATTATTGCATTTGTAAACAAATAAATTAATTAAACAAAAATGATTACATTTTTTATAGTACAAATATAAATTATTGGAAATATTAAATTTTTTGTTACATACTCCACTATAATATGTAAGGTGTTGTGAAAATTCACACTGTTCTTAATTTTTAAATATGATAAAATTTACGACTTATATTAAAATTTGTAGAAAATATTAATCATTATAATTTTTTTTCCACAATGAAGGAAATTTGTACGTTGTTTTTAGTACAATATTTATTTACCACAATAAATCGATTTCTACAAATGAATTAAAAAAATTGTAAAAATGTGAATCTTGAAATGAATCCGTTTTATATAATTCAACAGGAGTTTAATGTGAAGTGCGTTTATATATTATTTTTTTAAAAAAAGTTTATAATAATATAGTCTGAACAATTTCTTTTTATACATTTTATTTTTCACAGTTAATTTCTATTTATATAATCTATTTGTATTAAATAATACTTACATGATAAGCTGCATTGTGGCAAGTCCAAGCCATTAAAAAAACACTAATAAAATAATAAATTAGCCACGACATAGAGCGAACTATTTCAACCGAACTGGGATGATCTTTATATGCAATGATATAAACATTATAAAGTTCAATAGTCATACCAATCGCACGTACCATGAGAGAAAACGGAAGATGTAATAAATAAAAGTCATTGATTTTATGCAGCAAGTCACATATTTTTAAATGTATATCAGCCAGATATTTAATTTTTGATATAAGATTGATATATACAATGCTTTTCACATTCTTAGAACCACGTAAATTATGGCTACTGTCTTGAGTAGATTTATCAATTCTCATCAATACTTGATTAATGTGAATAAATAGATTTTTTGCTGTTATAACATAACTAATAAACTGATTTTGTATAGCAGTTAGTATAGTGAAACTTATTAAAAAATTTGAAAAAAATATAAGCCATCGGATGTTGTCGGTAATTTTTTCTCTTTTATAAATTATTCCTATAAAAATTGCTAATAACATAGAACCTAATAAATAGATAATTATAATTTTATTTTGATTTTTAATTATTTTATAATCGAGACAAATATTTATTTTTTTCTTAAACATCATATCTATACACTCGAATGATTTTAAAATAGATATTATTTTATTTACATGATACTGATCTTTAATAAAAATATATATTATTATCATGATTCGCAGTTTAACTAAGGTAATCTGCACCAATTTTATATTATCTAATCTTTTTTCAGCGTCGCGAGTACTATACCACGTTGTTGCTATTAAAATACAAACTAAAATGAACGAATATACTGTATGAACCAAAGATCTTTTATATAATATTTTTCCTGATTCTCTATAAATGTTAACACAATTTATACCGAATAATTTATTTAAATTAAAAAATGGTAAAATAGTTTCAAGTAAGTTAGTCATTTTTGCCAGTCGGAATTATTCAATTTATATTTTACACTTTATATTATGTCGAATGATTATTATAATTTAGTATTTATTTTTCTTCTATTATAATATTTTTTACTAATATATGAGGCTTGTTTAATCAGTTTAATGGCACAGAACTATACAAATAAAAATTTACATAAATTCTTTATAAAAACTCATTTTAATTTATATATATGATATTAAATAAAACTATTATGTTAATTTCAAAAATAAAATACATTTTCAAACTATATATATATATATATATATATATATATATATATACATATATATATATATATTTAACATATATAAAACATTTATGATGAAATTAATTTGCTGTGGAATAGTTTTAATGAAAGAACATAATGAGAGGTTTTTTCTCAAATAATCAAAACGATGAATAATCAGTAGATGATTGTTTTAAAAAAAGGCATATTTATTATGTTTTTGACTAAGTATAAGTTTTTATGGTTCACATTTTGTATCAAATTCGAGTATAATTGCGTATATATAATAACTTTTTTTAAAGAAATTAATAAGTAATAAGTTACATAGTACATATATTGTAAGTCTGAGGTTTTGTATTACGAAAACTTTAAAAATATTCAAATTAATTCTAAAATGTTACTTACCAGAATAAATCAGTTTATATAAATGAATAAATTTGTATAAATATAAACTTTGAAATTAGTTTTTTTTCTATAATAATTTAGCAAAACTTTAGTATGAAATGCATTCATATATTGTTTTTAAAAAAGCTTGTCATAACTTAGTTCCATCAATTGATTTTTAATGTATTTTATTTTTCTTTGTTACAATTAATTTCTGTTTGTATTAAATAATACTTACATGGTAAGCTGCATTGTGGCAAATCCAGGTCATTAAAAAAGTATCAATAAAATAAAAAAATACCCACAATGTAGAGAAAAACACTCCAACAACACTAGATTGGTCTTTATATAAAAACATATAAACACCATAAAGTTCCATAGTTATTATCATTGCACGACCCATTATAGAAAACGGAAGATGTAATGTATAAAAGTTATTGATTTTATATAAAAGCTCACATATTTTTAATTGTATATCAGCCAGATGATTAATTTTTGATATAAGATTAGTGTATAGAATACTTTTGTCATCTTTAGAATCACATAAATCACGGTTGCTCTCTTTAGTTGATTTATCAATTCTCATCAATACTTGATTAATGTGAATAAATAGATTTTTTACTGTCATAACATAACTCATAAACTGACTTTTTTTAGCGGTTAGTACTGTAAAACTTGTAACAAAATTTAAAAAGACTATAAAATATCGGATGTTGTCGTCATAACGTTTTTCAATTTTATAAATTACTCCTATAATAAATATTGAAAATATAGAACCCAATAAATATGTAATTATAATATTGTTCTGATTTTTAATTATTTTATAATCAAGACAGATATTTAATTTTTTCTTAAACAAGATATCTATACACTCGATCGATTTTAAAATAGATATTGTTTTATTTGCATTAAATTGATCGTTTATAAAAATATAAATTACAAACATGGTTCGCATTTTAAAAAAGTTTTTTTTTACCCATGTTATTATACTTTTATTTGGCTTTAATTCTTCTAAATTAATAGTATACCACGTTGTTGCTGTTAAAATAAAGACTAAAATGATTGAATGTACTGTGCGGAACCAAGATTGTTTGTATACTCTCTTTTCCGATTTTCCATAGATATTAACACAATTTATACCGAAAAATTTATTCAATTGAAAAAGTGGTAAAATAGTTTCAAGTAAGTTAGTCATTTTCGCCAGTCGAATTTATTAAGTTTATTTTTACACTGTATGTTATATCGAATGATTATTGTTATTTGGTATTTAATTTTCTCCAATTTAATTATTTCATATTAATGTGTCAGTTCTGTTTAATCAGTTAAATGGCGTAGAACTGTTCAAATAAGAACTTACTTAAAATTATTTATGAAAACTTATTTTATTTTACATATATGATATTAAATAAAACTATTATGTTAATTTCAAAAAGAAAATACATTTTCAAATTGTATGTGTGTATGTATGTATGTATATATATATATTTATATAATCTATTTCAAAATAATTTTTGTTCAATGTGTTTTATAAAAAAAATACACGTGTTATTTTAATATAATATTGAATTTGTTTTTTTATTTTTGTTGTAGAATAGTTTTAATAAAACAACATTACTAGAGGTTTTTACTTAGAGAATGAAAATGTTCATTAAACGGTAGATATTTTTTTCAAAAAAGTATTTTTTATTATGTTTTTGACTAAGTATATGTTTTTATGGTTCACATTATGTATCAGTTTCTAGTATAATTGCATATACATAATAACTCTTTTTTTTAAAAAAAGTAAAAATAACGCTATTCACAGTACACATATTGTATCTCAGGGGTTTCGTATTACGAAAACTTTAAAAATATTTAAATTAATTCTAAAATGTTGTTTACCAGAATAAATCAGTTTATATAAACGAATAAATTTATAAAAATATAAACCTTGAAATTATAATTTTTTTTATAATAATTCAGCAAGATTTTAATTTGAGATGCGTTCATATATTATTTTACAAAAAAACTTATTAAAACCTACTTTTATCAATAGATTTTTCATGTATTTTATTTTGGTTTGTTACAATTAATTTCTGTTTGTATTAAATAATACTTACATGGTAAGCTGCATTGTGGCAAATCCAGGCCATTAAAAAAGTATCAATAAAATAAAAATTTGCCCACAATATACAGAGAACTACTCGAACAAAATCAGATTGGTCTTTGTATAAATACTTATAAACACCAAAAAGTTCAATAGTTATAATAAGCGCACGTCCCATAATAGAAAACGGAAGATGTAGTTTATAATAGTCATTGATTTTATATAACAGGTCACATATTTTTAATTGTATATCAGCTAGATGATTAATTTTTGATATAAGATTAGTGTATAGAATATTTTCAGCATCTTCAAAATCACGACTGCTCTCTTGAGTTGATTTATCAATTTTCATCAATACTTGATTAATGTGAATAAATAGGTTTTTTACTATCAGAACATAACTCATAAACTGACTTTTTTTAGCAGTTAGTACAGTAAAACTTATAAAAAAATTTGAAAATAGTTTAAGCCATTGGCAGTGGTCAAATTTTTTTTCAATTATATAAAATATTGATATACAAGTTATTGAAAATATAGAACCCAATAAATAGATAATTATAATCCTGTTTTGATTTTTAATTGTTTTATAATTAAGACAAACATTTATTTTTTTCTTAAAAATTATATCTATACCCTCTATAGATTTTAAAATAGATATTGTTTTATTTGCATTAAATTGATCGTTTATAAAAATGTATATTATAAACATGATTCGAATTTTATAAAAGTTTACCTTTACCAATGTTATTATACTTTTTTTTGGCTTTGATTCTTCGTTATAAATAGTATACCACGTTGTTATTGATAAAATACAAACTAAAATGATTGAATGTACTGTGCGGAACCAAGATCGCTTATATAGTCTTTTTTCCGATTTTCCATAGATATTAACACAATTTATACCGAATAATTTATTTAATTTAAAAAGTGGTAAAATAGTTTCAAGTAAGTCTGTCATTTTCGCCAGCCGAATTTATTAAGTTTATTTTTTACACTGTTTGTTATATCGAATGATTGTTATTTGATATTTAATTTTCTTCAATTATATTATTTCCTATTAATGTATTAGTTCTGTTTAATCAGTTAAATGGCATAGAACTATACAAATAAGAATATAGATTATTTATTAAAATTTTTCATTTTATTTTACATGTACGGTATTAAATAATTTTTTTTTTTGTTAATTTTAAAAAGAGAAGATTTTCAAATTATAATTTCTCTCTTTGATCTCTTCTCCCATTCTCTCTCTCTATATATAATTTTTGTATAATTTGTTTTATAATAAAATCGTGTTATTTTAATATAATATTGATTCAATTTTTTGATAAATATTTGTAGTAGAATAAATTAAATGGAAAAATTACGAAATATGTTATTCAGAGAATTAAAAAGTAAATTGAACGGTAAATATTCCTTTTTCAAAAATAATATCTGTTTTATTATTCATATTTTCACAATTAATTTAATATTGTCAAATTCAGCTATTTTAAATATCGAAAATTTTTATAAATTTGTTCAAAAATCATTTACTGTTCATTTTTTCTCAAATGCTGATTTTCACAGAACCTCGATATTATCTAAAGAATTATCAAATCTTGTGGTATTGAGATGAATGATCAATTTGTGTGTAAAAAGAATAATGTATGTATTAAATAATTGTTTTTGAATAATACTCACGTGATATGTTGCGCTACGACAAATCCAAGTAATTATTATCAAATCTATTAAATAAAAAATCATCCACGAAATTGAAATAATGAATTGATTAATATTAAATTGATTATATGCAATCAAATAAAGGCCATAAAGTTCTATAGTAATTATAACCGCACGTGTTATAATAGATGACAGAAGTTGTATTGAATAAAATGAATTGATTTCGCTTAAAACGTCACATATTTTTAAATGTATATCAGCTAAATGGTCTATTTTTGATGTGAGATTAATATAAATAATATTTTTAAAATTTTTAGAACCATGTAAATTGCGACCACTCTTCTCTACATATTTATCGATTTTAATCATCATTTGATTTGTGTTAATGAATAGTGTTCTTATAATTAATATGTAAGACATAAATTGACTTTTAGCTGCAGTTATTATGACAAAATTTAAAACATAATTTATAAAAACTATCAACCACCTGATATCGTCGGTTATGATCGATGTTGTTTTATAAGAAATTCCTAAGAGAAACGCGAGTATCATCGAACCAAATATGTATATAATTACAATATTCATGTGTTTACGAATTGTTTGATAGTCTGGAAAAGTATTTAAGTTTTTTTTAAACAATGTGTCTAAATACTCGAACGATTTTAAAATAGATATCGTTTTATTTATTTTAAATTGATCGGTAATAAAAACGAATATTCCGGCAGTGACTCTAAATTTAAGAACATATATTAGAATAGATTTTATCGTTTGGTTTGGTATATTTTCGTTGTAATAATCGCTATTGTATAATGTTATGGATAAAATAAAGGAAAGAACTATTGTATATACTATATGAAACCGAGATCGTTTATATTCCCTTTCTTCGAGTTTTCCACTGATTATTACACAATTTAAACCGAATAACCTGCTAATTTTAAATACAGGTAAAATAATTTCAAGCAAATCAGTCATTTTTATCAATGAATTGCAACACCACTACTGCTTATTATTTGTATCGATCACGATGAATTTTATATTCTATTTTCTTTTAAAATATTTTCTATTACTACAATACATAGTTTCATTAGTTTAATGAAATAGAACTATACAAATAAAATGTTATACAATTGTACATTTAATTATTTTTAAAAGTACAGTATAAAATGGAAAAACATTTTTTTTATAAAATAAATAATGTTTGAAAATTACGTAATTAAAAACTTATTGTGTACTAGATGTTTTTATTTATTTCTTTATTTTGCATTGAAATAAAAAAACTATAATATATTTACATTTTTGTTTAATTTTTTTATAGTAATATTATTTTAATATGATTTTTTTTATTTAATTAATATCAATTATTATATATATAATATTTAAAATAAAAAAATTAATTAAAATTTTATATTAAAATCATTGATTATTACACAATTTTATATACTCTCATTTTAAGATGAGAAATTCATTTCTATAACAATGAATTATACACAATAATAAACAAATTATGAAATTAGATTTAATAAAGACAGTTCTGCAAATAAATTACAACCTTAAATATCAAGAAAAAATATTGTATCAGTTTACAATTTCTGAATATTCATTTTGAATGTTTAGAAATTTATTTTTCATTCCATTATAAAAATTTTGATAATGATTTCATTATATTTAAAGTACAGATTTTTGTATAATATACCAATCTATAATACAGAAAATTGGATAAAAAACATGATTTTTTTAATAACACTTTTATTTAAATAATATAATTACATCAAAATACTATACAATTCTAGAATATTCATAATTTTTTTGCACGAGACATATTTGTGCTTTTTGGAATATATAATTAATTTAGATATAACTCCTTATATTTTTGTTAATGAAGAATACATTTTTTTTAAATATTTTGTGTGTGTATATATATATATATATATATATATATATATATATAAATATTTAAAGGACATTCAAAATAAATATAATTTTTATGGATCTACTTCAGTTGTGTCAGTAGAATTAGGTCGATTTTTATTTTCATTCATATGAAATTGTACAAGAATTACCAAATATGTAGTCAAAGCTCCGATTATCTAAAAAAATATAAAAAATTAAACTATTATATATATATCTATATATATATATATATATATATATAAATATTTAAAAATATTAAAATCATCTTACTGTGTAAAGCAATGTAAAATCTATTGCAAAAAATCCCATTGCAGTGATCTCAACTTTGTTGTGAAGTAATTGAACTGACAAATTTTCAACCTAAAATAATTGAAGAACCTTTTCTGTATATTTGTAAATATGAATTTGAATTTCAAATAACACAAGAATATTTAGTATTGAAAAAATAACATTCTGACTATATTAAATTAGTATTTTTTAAAATTTTATAAATTAAAAATCAATTAGTATAATACTTTAAACAAAAACTTAAGTTACAAATATTAATCCTATATTTGGTTATTTCTGATTGATATTTTTATTTAATAAAAAATATTTGTTGTAATTTATTTTTTAGATTACAAAAAAATGTACTGTTGCAGTGTATAATTGTGAAAAAATATTTACAACTTTATTTTTGTTTAATTTTTTTGTACTTAGTAGTAAAATTAAGTAAAACTCTAAAATTATTTATTCTTTTAAAAAGTTAAATCATATGTAATCGAATATATAAAAAAATTAAATTGAATTTTTGTTTGATGTATCAGCTTTTTTTTAATTGATTTAATTAGAACATTATATTTGTATTTTATTTGTTACATTGAAAGGGGTTGATTATATATATATATATATATATATATATATATATATATATATATATATATAAAATATAGTGTTGATATGAACAGTTTGTGTGAATATTTTTTAAAAAAAGTATTTTTTCAAAATTGAAAATGAAAAAATATTTTCTAAGACTAAAAAATATCTTACTGAAAAAATAAACTAATTTTGTATAGATTATGAAATATTTTCTTTTATAAGATAGTAAAATACTTATTTAACTACTAAATATTATATTACCTCTCCTTTTACTTTAGATTCTAAAGACCATATGTGAATTTTATGAATATGTGAACTGATTATATTTGCCTAAAAAGGTAAAAAAAAATTAGATGATTATTTTACAAAAAAATGAATCATTTACCCTAACATAAAATTTTATAAAAATATTCAATAACCATTTATTGTTCATATTTTTTTACTAATAGGCATTTTGACGACGCGCTATTTTCATGAAAATCTAACGTTATAAAATTTCGATTTTATGTTAAATAATTAGTAAATTATATATTAATTAGATTATTTATATAAAAATAATTTAATCAAATGCAGTCAAAACTTCTTGTCTTTTTCTAATTTTAGTTTAAAATACTTACTTGATGTGTAGTATTACTACAAACATAAACAATCAAAACCATTTCACATCCAATTTGAATAAGACTTAAAGAATTGAAAATAATATACACTATTGAATTTTCATTCATTTCTACCGCCATTATAGTAATATAATATCTATAGAATATCATGATAGACACAATGAAGTTGGTCGCGAACAACAATAATATTTGTAGCGAGAAAGATTCGTTGATCTCTTTTAAAGTCGTGTTGAGTTTATCATGTAAATAAGTAATAGTTTTTAACTTCTCATCGATCGATTGATTATCTTTGTTTGGTTCGACTTGAAACAATTTCAAATTATCTATATCTTTAATATTTTCATTCTGTTTATTATTCTTGATTTCGATCGCTTCTACTAAATCATTCAAATATTTAAACCGTTTTCCTATAATTGCTATATAACAAATAAACAGTGATTTCAATGACGAATTTATGCAACATGGTAAAATATCTACCAGACAAAAAAGAATTGCTATATGAAGATCATACCGTTCGTATTTGTGATACATACTGTGTACGAACGGATTAAATTGCATAATTATAATAGCAATAGAAATAATTTTAATATACTTCCTTGGAGTTTTGTAATCGATCTCTTTTCCTAAACATTTTATATGTGTATCCACTTCTAGTAAAAATTCTAATGATTTGATGAACTTCTTGGCATATATTTGAGAACAGATAATTGATATAATTGAGATTGTTATCCGGATATGTTGTTGAGTTTCCAATATTATGTGGATTATGTGAGCAATCGAGAATCTATCCCGAGACTGTGAACGTATATTTGAGAAAATATGTAATGAAGTGCATAGAAGTATCAATAAAATCGAATAAAAAATTTGCCAATTTCGTTTTTTTAAACTACGTTTTCCGTTCGATTCCGAACCAACTGTGAAACTTACAACACCGAAAAGTAGACATATTTGATGTATTGGATTAAGAGAATAACATATATCTTCCATTTTGTATGGAGAAAGCTGTAAAGAATTTTTTTTAATAAAATTACAATTAATTAATAATGGAATTATAAAATTAATTCCGAAAAATAATCTTTAGTTGGTTCCATGTTTGTCATATTTATTTTATTAAATTAAATTAAGAAAATTGTTAATTGTTTATTTTTAATTACTAATTTCAATAGAAAATAGATCTAATTTTTAGAAAGATATAGGATCGACGATTCAATATTTGAAAAATATTGAATAATAAATTCTATCTGTAAGTCTTCTATTCATTTTAGGTCATTGCAGTTTTTAAAAGGAAAATTGTTATCTTAATTAACAAAAAATATCAAATATCTAATTATATATCAAAAAAATAGTTAGTAAATAGATAATATCACTAGTGAAAAAAATGTATTTTACAATAAATCTTTAATAAAAAAAATAAAAATATTACTAATCTTTTGTAGGGCTTAATAAAAATGAAATATGAACGAAAGTTCTTATTAGTAAAAATGAATTTTTCACCTCCAGCACCACAATATTTTCTAAAATTGTTAATTAACGTTTTTTAATTTTATTTCCTTATGTACATTTCGATAACTATGTTGTCATCGTCAGAGCAGTTTGTTGTAAAATTCACTACTCTGGCAATGATGGTATGACTATTGAATAAAGTGAATAATAAATAATTATTTACTCGTATAAAATCTTGTAGATTTGAAGTTGTGTTTTTTTTTTTATTTTAAAGAAAATTTTCCACAGTATTATAATTTTTAAAAGATTAATGATTTATTTCCACACAATTACGTTTGAATATTACAAAAAATTGAATGTTGAATCTTGTCCACAAGTGATACGAAACAAATATTACCTAAATGGATTAATCAAAAACTGAATCCTAACATAAATATTATCTTTTTTATATAAATGAATTGCTAGCCTAAAAAATCATACGATTTTATAAAAAAGTGTAATAATAATAACTTATTCGGCAATGCATATTTAAATTACTGCATTTTGGTGGTAATGGGATAACTATAGAAATACATGTTTGTGAATAAAGTGGACAATATATTTTTATTATTATTAAATATTTTATTATTATTATTGAATACTTTTTTAATTCTTACGGTATGAAGTGTAAAAATAAAAAAATAAAATACCTACATTGTGAAACAAGTGTAATTAATTATTAAATGCTACTTACTTATCAAATTTAATATATTAGGTTGTCAAATATCTCCCTTCCGCCTCTTTGTCTTTTGAATTTCGCAGCTATGTACAAAAAAAAAAAAAAAAAAAAAAGCGGAAGGGAGATACTTGACAACATAATATATACATATATATGAACAGAATTTTTAATTAGGTGTAGTAATAAAAAAATATTTTACTTAATAATAATATCTACTTACATATTTTGTTAAATATTACTTTTATAATCACTTATACTTTAAACTTTGTGTCTATGAACAAAAATATTTATAAAAAACGCAAAATTGTATTTTCTTATTTTATATAATTATTTGTGAACAATTTTCATTCACTGTATCTTTTTAAATTTATATTTCAGTCTGTACTGTAATAAACTTAAATGTTTATATGGCATACATATATTCAGTCTTGAGTGTTTTATTGACATTTTGTTATTAATTTTGTAGAGCCGTTGTGTTCGTTTCATTTTCTTAATGGATTTATAAAAACTGTACAATAATTGTACTTATAAGAACTGAAATTATTAATATATATTAATTGTCTGTCATAATTTTGTAAAATCAATATAGGGAATATATATATATATATATATATATATATATATATATATAAAACTTAATAAAAATTTAAAAATTAAATAAAAAAAATTGTAATAGAAAAATATTTTTTAAAAATGTTTCGTAAAAAATTAATATGGTACTATATTATTTTTCTTATTTTTATTTTAATCATAGACAAATTTATTATATATATTTTATCTTAATTGTTACATGCAAATATTTATTTTTAGTAATGGAAAAAATATCAGATATTGCCGACGATACACTGTTCCAATGTGATTTTAATTCCGATGAAGAAGAAAATAATATCGTTGCATATTTAAAGAAAAAATTGTCTGCAATGAAGTTAGAAACGACTGAAGTTGAGAAGTTTTTGGACGAAAAACGAAAATTTCGGTACGATTTTCTACAAACATTGGAACCATTTTCGATGGTGTTTGACGAAGAGACTGGGAGTGCTTTAGAAATATATTCCACGTGGCAAAATATTTACAATGATAAGTGGATTGCTGGATTTATTGCACGAAATTCGTCCAAGTGGTGAGTTTTTATATTTTTTCGTTTATGCCTTATTATTATTTTTGAACAGTTGTTTTAAATAAAAAAACATTTTTTAAAAAAAATCTGTGTAATTATTATTATAATTTTATCAGTAGATTTTTTTTTAATTCAATAATTTTCAAATGAAATAAAAATGAATTTATTCAATTTTTACTAAGTTATTTCTAAAATATTATTTATTCATTTTTTCAATCTAAAATATATTTATTGATTTTTTTATGATAAATGTTTTAGCTGTTAATTATAAAATGAAAAAAAATATTTTTTACAAATGAGATACAGTGACATTTTTGTATTATTTCTATTTTATCATAATAATTGAATTTTTTTTATTTATACAATGATAGGCTTGGTCTTTCTCATTATTTGAATCAATTTAATATATTTTCATTTCATGAAGTTATTTTAATTGTTGAATGTAAAATAAAAAAATGTTTTTACAAATGAAAAAAATTAGTTATCGAATTTTTTTATTATTTTATTTATATGTTGATATGCCTAGATTTTATCACGATTTAAATAAATTTAATATATTTCCATCTTACGAATTTTTTCATAGAAAAATTAAGAAGGGTTTAAATCAATAACTTATTTAAAATTATTTTTTAGTTCTCAAATAAATATGTAATATATCTTAAGTTATTATATTTAGTCGAATTATCGTACATATCAAATGATTAATTTTAAATGGAAATAATAAATTCGCCAATTCGTTTAAATTAAATTTTATATATGAGTTTAATATCATTTTTTATGAAATCAATAGAAAAGAAAATTAGAATATTTTTTATTTTCTAGTTGAATTAATTATTTTATTAATTTTCCAATGCATTTTTCGTATTGATTATAGTTTATTTCATTTTTATTAGTAGTAAATAAATTAGTTTATGACTTACTTCATCTTGATGCTGACAACAGAAATAAATATTTATATGTTTTATGTTATAAAAACAATGATTTATTTATTCATTTTTATTATATATATTTATACATACATACATCTTCACATTATCAGGTTCTTTCTATTAATTGTTGGATAAAAGCATTTTATTGAACTTACCACTTCAGCCGATTCAATGCCTTTCTTTTCTAGCTGAAGAATTTTCTTATGTCTTTGCCTATCTATCTACCGGTCTTCTTCTGGACCTTTTTTATATATGTATGTTCCTAATCAATAACTTATCTTGTTCATCGATGGTCTTCTCTTTTTGCTATAAGTTCGACCAATTCCATTTCAAAATTCTCTCTTTTGAAATAACATCTGTAATTTTTATTTTTTTTCTGATTCATTTAGTTTTCTTTCTGTCTCTACATGGTATTTCTTACATGCATATTTTTATGCTTGAATTCGCTGAATTATTCTGGTATTTAAGGTCTACTTATATATATATATATATATATATTTGTCAAATATTTTTATCAAATCTTTCAGTATTGAAATAAGTAATTTATTTGCATATAAAAATATATTTTTTTTACCTGCATCTATTAATTATAGAAGAAAATGTTGGTTATAATAAATAAAATGCATAGATTAAACAGAACAATTTTTAATAATACATGAAACGTATTAAAAAATACTATAATAATCACATATTTGAACATTTCGTAAATAATAATTCAAAACGTTATCTATATAATTATGTATCTCCTTCTTCTATATGAAAAAAAAGTATTGTAGCTCCATTAAAAATCTATTTGAAAATAGCTGCGTACTACTGATTTCACTTCTCGTAATTGCACTAGTTTTAATTAGTTGAAGTCTTTCGATTTCTATACACTAAGAAGGCTTTAAATATCATAACAGTTGTTGGTATTTTTTTTGGAATTGATGGTATCACATATATAGATTCAGATTTCTAAATTTGCTTAAGAACAATTTTCTTAAACATAGTTTTAACAAATCTATATAAAGGAGTAAATCGAAAACTTGGTAGAATTTTTTGAAAAAAAATATTAAATTCGATTGGTTATAAAAATATTGTTTTGCATGTCGTATTGTGTGTGTATACATATATATTTACATCTGGTTAACTAATAGTTTATATTTTAATTTTATTCATAATTGGATGATTAATATTTAAAAAGAATTCTATTGAAATATGTTTATAAGTGTATTGTAAATATTTTTATTTACATTAAAATGAATTGTGAATGGAATTTTGTAACGTGAAAAATTAAATAATATGCAATGAATTTATTAGGTAAAATAATAAAAAAATTATATACAATTAATAATTTTAGATTTACTCCACATGTCGAATAAATATGATTACAAATGTTTAAAAGTTAAATTTTCTGTTTTCATTTCCAACAAAGATATTTTTTAATAAGAAATATATTTATATAATTACAGTGTTAAATGCAATTTATCACTAATACAAAATATTTAATGTAATTTATCAATTATAATACAAATTATTTAAGTGTAATTCAAGTTACATAAATTTTCTAATAAAATGTATATGAATAAAATAATTAACATTTCAAACTTCATAATTAATACATTTGAAAAAAAAATTATTGTAATATTTTAAACTAATTTTCAAAAATCATACAGGATTTTTTTTAATATAATTTGCACTTACCTTTACATATTACCACAATTTTTTTTCTCAAAAATATTTAATAAATTAATAAAAAATTGTTTGTATTCTTTGAAAATATGTTATGTTTTAATTGGATTTATAAATATTATATATTTATTTATAAGTATTTTTTAGAGTTGTTATTTTTTTCACAAAATTGCAACTACTATTTTTAACATGTAAATAAATTATTAAAATATTTATTTTGGACACTTACATTTGTATAATATTACCTGAATATATATATATATATATATATATATATATATATATATATATATATATATATAAATAAATAAATCTTAAAAAAAATATTATAAATTATATATGACACCATCAGTTTTGTATTGTAGGTTGCAAGAAATTGAACATTTCAATAACAATTTATAACACTTTGAGCAACCTCTATATATAAATATTTATATATAATCATTGTTACTATGTTGTGTGTGCTCTAGGAATGCTTGTAGAAGGAAGAATTTGTGGATCGTCTCGTCCTACATCGATATAATTCTTCAACGTATAGTTGAACAAATCAAAATCATATCTATAAAAAAGAAAATATATTTTTAATATTAATTACTAATTTGTTAAAGGATAATCTCATAGTTTTTTTTCTTTTAATATGAAATTTTATTTTTCGTATGTTTGTTATTTATTTTTTAAGAAACTACTATTTTTAAAGATAATATTTTACATACTTTTTTAATTCGAATTTATGAAATCAGTATGTAATCATTTTTTGCTCTATTTTTTTAAAAAAATATGAACAAGAAATATTTTTTCGGTTATAAAAACTACTTTTTTTAAAAAACGACAATAATATGAAATTTTCAATAAAATCACATAAATATCATTTGTTAAAGAATTAATTAAAAAAGGAATAACCTATCTACGTACCTGTAAATATGATAAAGTTGTTTAATCTGATTTTTTGTCAATTGAGAAAAATAATTCCCAATTAATTGCGATGTAGTTGTACGACCACGACCAGAATTCTTCCATTGAGGTTTGATTATATTTCTTAGGCCAGCTTCATGAATTAAGTAAGTTTGATCGTCCTAAATATAAAATTTATTAAATAAATCGATTTTTATTAGTACGATTTTTTTAATAGTATAAGAAACATGTGTATAGGGAAACATGTGCATAGTTTTTTTTGTTTCTTTTTAATAAAACACAAATCTAGGCATCACAATTGGATTATCTTGTAAATATTGTAGAATTTCTTTCATGTTAGATACTAGTATATATTTATTTTTATGTATTGTAACTAAAATAAGGTTAATTTCAAATAAATATAATTAAATGAAAAAAATAGTTATAAAAATGAAATTTATCAAATAAATCAGATCTAATTATGTTTTTCATCTCGATTCTTTTCCACAATTCCGTATACAATAAAAAATAATCAAACAATGAAAACAAAGCTAATTGTTAAAGTATTATATCATAAATATACTTCCGTTAATGTCATTTTTATTGTTAAAATAATTATTTAGTTACTAACATAAGGTGAACTTACTCGTAATGTTTCAAATTTCGCAATTACATCAAAATGTATCATACATGGTGTACAAAAGTTTGTAATTGGTGTCCAATGCATATCCATTTCGCGTCCATTTTTATATACATCTAGTAAATATCTAACGAATTCTTCGAACGTAGGCCATCTGGGGTTATTTCCTTTACCCTAAAAAATATATACAGTTAAATCAACATTTTTGGCATACAGTTTTTTTGTCTACTGTCTAAATTACATTTTTATTTTTATTATTGTTAGCATGACATAAATTAATGAAATATTTTTTTATTATTTTAAGATTTTATAAATTTTCACTTCGAACCTACGGTATAGTCATTAAAATGCAATAATAAATGAGTTACATCATTATTTTTGGTACATTTTTTATCTACTTTCTAAATTATATTTTTATTTCTTTTATGACAAATTAATCAAATATTTTTTATTATTTTAAAATTTTATAAATTTGTACTTCGAATCTATGGTGTCGTTAATTTATAAGTGAACAATAATTAAAATAGGAGTAATAATTATTTTATTAAAAATATATTGAATAATTTTCTTATTTCAATAAAGTATTATTTTTTCTTTAAGATATTTAAAAAATGAAAGATAAATAAAATAAAATAGTAATTAACTAAATTTAGTATTTTAGAATTTTGTCTAGTTATTGAAATTGTATTACAATAAAGGTTAATTTTTATGATTATATATATAAATATGTATGTATACGAGTAATACTTATTAATTTTATAATTAACATTTTTGAAGCACGCAAATAAATAATTAAAGTAAAATTATATATAACATTTTTATAATTAAATTAAGTTTTAATTATTTAAGTTAAATATTTATTTGGAAAATAATAATTCTAATTAGGAGACATATATTTCGGTCTGTTATTTTTGTTTCCCAAAATGCCAATTTTTTATTTAAGCTAATTGAAGCGTTGTCAGAAGTAGAAAAATCGTTATTTCAAAATTAATTATTGATAATATAATATTAAATATGATTATTTCTTGTACTGGAGAAGTGTTTTCTTGTAGATGATAATTATTTTATAGACTGAATCTGAACTTGTTATATAATGTTCAATAGCTTCTAAGCGCCAAGTAACTACAAACACTCACATTGTTATCTACAACTTACCGGCTTTCCGAATTCATCAATGAGCTACCAAATTACAAAAATCAAAGTTATGAACTGTGAAAAAAGTACTTTACTGTCGACTATTTTTCATTTAATTATTTTTTTTTGTTGATAAATTTGTCTGGACCATAGTAACATATTTTCAGATTTTTTTAAACGCGTTTTGTATTTATTCATTTATTAAAAACAATCAACTAGAAAGCTGAGTTAAGAGCTTTGTTGTACAAACAAACGAAATATATATATATATATATATATATATATATATTATTTATTGTAAACGGGCTTTTGTTTAAAGCATTAACGAAGTTCAGTGCCACACCGGTAGTGTTATTGTGAAGTTATTTGAATAAAGCTCTTTACATCTTATGAAAGCTAGTATCCGGTAAGCGGTGTCAAACTGTAACCGAAAACTTGTACATAACATAAAAGCTGTACTTTGCAAGCATATCATATTTATTTTCGAGTGTTTCATAGAATTAAATGTAGAGTAAAATATGAACACTTGTGATCAAAACAAACATGTCATTATATTTAATTATTTTAATTAAATGTAAACAGACTTAATAAATACAAATAAATTCAATTGAATGTTATTATAAATAATAGATTTGTTTTTCGAAAAAAAAAATTCATTTTCTTTTCGATATTTATTTATTATAAAATTTAGATTCTATGATGATAATTACATGGCAATTGAAATGTATATTTGCGAATTATGTGAACATTATGTGATTATTGAATAATTTTGTAATTTTGGGCAAATGATTTATTTGATATTATTTTTAGACTCTAATATATTTTATATAATTATTTACAGATTTTTAATAACTGTAAATACGATTTTTAAAAAAGTACTTTTTCAAAAATTAAATTCATTTAATTGAAAATCGGTTTCTGTTTTTTTTTCTAGCCAGTAATATATTTTTTCTAAAATTAAATATTAAAGTAAATGATTTATTTTTGTTAAAGTGAATTAGCATTTTTGCTGTATTAATAATAATTCTGTATTATTTCTTTTAAAAAAAATCTTAAACACGTATTAAAAATAAATCACAGTTCCTGATTATTTGTTGATATTTCCAAAATTTAATTTAATAGCTAAATGTAGTTATTAACTTCTTTATAAAGTTTACTTATGAATATATAATGCTATCAAAAACATTTTTATAAACTGTCACGACTTTACAAGTTAAAACTGAAGAGAAGAGATACTTAAAAATTGATTACCTTTGATCCACCGATGCGATACTTTGATATGATTTGGTTGCCGAGTTTCTGATGTAAAGTGTGCGGCAGTGAAAATTGCAGTTTGTCTCTGTAGGCCGATAATAATCGTTCCAGTGGGTGTCGTACGATTAAGAACGAAATTGAATCATTTAATGCCGCTTTTAATTCGTCTAACGAAGGTCTCGAGTATTTCTTTCTTGCTAAATGAAGAGGTACCACTTTGGTTTTCTTTAAAAATTCAGGACTGTATCTAAAATAACAAGTATATTATTTATTTCATATTTTAAACAGTTGCATTTTTTTTAATAAAATTGAATATGTTTTTCAAGAATTATATTTCTAAATTATTCATGAAAAAATCGAAAATATGATTTATTTTTGGTGTATATACAAAAATATATTAAATTTCTTAATCTTAACTAAGATAATAATCTGGTTTTGTTAAATTTCTATTTAGATTCAGATTATTCGTTTTTTTCATATTTATGATTTTGGATTTTTATAGAAAATAATTTTAGTTTTATAGTTGTAACACGTTTATGCATATTTTTAGGTTAAATAATAATCTGAAAATTTATTTTGTAATTAAATCTAACATTACTCAAACAATTGTAGTCGAGTGATACCCGAATCAGTGCTGTGTTCATTTATAGTTTTCTACAGTATGATATATTAATCATGCACCGTTCTAGTTTCAATAAATAACCGTGACAAATCCTGTACGTATATCTCGAATGTAAAAAATAAACTCGTACATACAATAATAACATACCCTGCCAATATATTAAAATTGTACATCCACGATGTGGAGGCTGCTTTGAATACATTACACCACACAAGATGATGATGTCGGTTGACAAGGAACTCCCACGGATTAGGTCGATGTAGAGAATCATTGCCGGGCACGTCAAGACTGTGCCGTCGACACGCGGACGTCAGGTGTGTTCGGCGCTTCGCCATACGTGCAGTCATCTCGACAAAACTAGGCGCCGCATTCAGTGTGCCACTACCGCCTATTAACACCGAACGATTCACTAAATTGCCACCGGTGTACGTGTCATACTGAAAAGAAATATATAAACAAATTTTTACTTTGACATTGATTTTATTTTTAATAATAAACTTCTAATTTTCACACACACACACACAAACACATGCACACACATACACATACATACATACATATATAAGCAGACACACGATGTCATAAAATTCCTATGTATTGTAAATATTTAGCTTAACATTTCATTTATGCCATATTTTTTTTGTCAGTCGCTATACATTTTAACACAAATGAATTTTAACACCACAATAGTTTAAAGTGTTCAATAATCACTTATTGTTCACTTATTATTTATAAATATATCAGCTGATACATTTCGATGGCGACTCCATCATCGTCAAAGCCTTTCTGTTAAAATCGTCCCTATACATTTTAAATCAATAAATGCAGAAATGTATTTCTAACTATATTGTTGTAATATTAGGGGTTATTTTTTGTTAATCTCATTAATCGATTATTGATTACTGTTTAATATTTTTACAATACAATTCTGATTTTAAAAAACGTTAGATAAAAATCTAATGAGATTAAAAATCTGGATAATGTTTTTTATAAAAGGATATAATAGGTTCTTAATGGCTAATTTATAAAATCTGATATACTTGGTTAATAAAATATTCTTTGAATATTCGCGTGGTACTCAATACTGCTGTAAAATTATATTATCATTAATACCATTCTAAAAAAGTTAAAATTCAAAAAATAACTTAGATATTTTGATATAAACTGTTTTTATGACCATTATTTCTGCAAAAAAATTAAAGTCTACACAATTTTAATTTTTTTATTCAACATATCCAGTTTTAGCAAGTCTTCCATTTAATAAATTATTTTTTTTATTATTAACCCAGATATATTAATTATTTTGATTGGTTTTAACCCCGAAATGTATATCAATTCTTTAACCATCTACTATATCCATTGAAATACAAATCAGTTAATAAAATGGCAATAGGTGAATATTCGTTTTGAATATAAAATCTTATAGAATAAATGATTTATTTTTAAACGAAGTACCCACAAAGCCAAATATATAATTGATTTTGTAACAAATAAAATTATTATTTTCTGATTTGATTAATCAATTTTGTACATATTGTTGCTTATGTTAATTATAATATTTTTTATATAAGGTTTTGTATAAAACGATATTATGGTTTTATAAAACTCTACAGCCTTTATAAATATTTTTTTTAAAAAAAAACTAATGACAGCCATTAGTTTGTGTAAAATAATATTTTAATAATTTTTTCATAAAAATACGACTTATAATTATGATTAAAAATTGTAACTAAATTTCATTATCTCTTTTTTGCAATGGAAAAAAATAAAAATTACTCTTTGATTCAATTGAATTTATCTTTTCTCTCATTTGACATAATATTTATTAATATGATATATCAGTATTTATATTATCATCATATCAGCTTATATAAACTCACTGTTGGGTCAAGGTCTTAGTGAATGTTATTATGCTAGTATTGGACATACTTATCACCATGCTGACCAAGTGACTTAGTGAGGATTTTTTTATTTAGGTTTAGCCCTTAAGTTTGGTAGCCTAAAATGACCAGCTTTCTCTATGCTTTCGACTAGCATCAAACACACTTCTTTCACATGACAAGCAGTGACGCTAATCACTATACCACCAAGTTAGTTTGTATGTGTGTGTGTGTATGTATGTGTACATATATTTAGGTGTTTTTTTAAGCGTGATAAAACTTTAAATTGAATCCCTATAGAAAATTCTATCTAACCTAAAAAAAACTATATATATATACATGTGTGTGTATGTATATATAAAGGTATGATAAAAAGTGTTTTTTTAGGTTTGACAGAATATTCAATAGGTATTCAATTTAAAGTTCTATCACGCTTGAACCGTAAAAGAAAAGTAGTGAATTATCTATTTTTATAATGCATACATTTATGAGGAGAAATACTATTCCACGTTTATTTTAAATATGTACAACTCTAATCTTGTTGTCCTTCATTTATATTTATATCTATTTAAACTTTGAACCGATTTTTGAAATGTTTTCTCTAAATAGTTAATCCGATTATATTTATTTCAGTTCTATCTTCACTCGTTAACGAAACTTTTTTTGTTGTTTTAACAGAAACTTTCTTTTTCAATATCATTATTTATTTTATATATATATATATATATATATATATATATATATATATATAATATAATCGAATTATTTCGTGTTTTATTTCACTGTGATAAAAACTTATACGATAACATTTTTTTCGTACGATATAATTTACAAACAATTTATTTTGTCAACGTTTGGTAATATTAATTGTATTTCACGTAGAGAAAAACTTTCGATATCGTACTGAAAGTATAGTAGAAAAATAAAGCATAAAAAATTGTCAACAATCTTCCGCATTAAAAGCAATTGGCACGCGACCAAGCGTCCACTAAACCGAATGATAAATTATCAATGTACGGCTATGGATAGCAATATATCATATATATATATATATATATATATATATATATATATATATATATATATACACACATACATATGTATGTATGTGTATAAAACGAAAAAGTTTTCAAAAGGAAACGACAGAAATGGCAAATCGTATCAATTCACTATAATCCGAGCGACTTTTCCTCATAATGTTTTTATATACAATAATATAGAAGACAAGTATGAGTATCGATTGTAAATAGTATTTTCGGAGACTTATTATTGTGCTTCGTTTAACTTGTGATCAAAGATGTCATACTAAAATATAACGTTCGACGGTTTGTCGTTCAAAGAAAATCATTTTTTTTTCATTCTTTATTATATTGATATTTCTTATCCAATCATTTTTATTTCTCCTATAAACAGTTCTTATTAATACTATTCTTTGTTACTTTTTTACTCTTTCGTGTCCATTTTGAATAAATGTTTAGAGACTAATCAAATAAAATATTTTTAATTTTATTTTTTTCCTCGTATTTAATTATTAATTTTAATAATCTTTCTTTTTGATAATTTCAGTTTCCATATATATATATATATATATATATATATATATATATATATATATATATATACATATATTTGAGTAATTAAGTCCAAACGCATTTCAAATTCGAAAAGTTTCAAATAGCGGAAAATAGTTTCAATCTGTAGGATTAACTTGACAGAAACTTTATGCCCTTGCGACCTATTTTAAATCAGATTAAGATGTCACAATTCCCATAACTTTAATAATGTTACGTAGAAATAAAACTTCTTAATCTGATAAATTCAAAAGTAAAAGTTAAAAAATGTCAGTTGGTATACAAAACTTTTGTTCTAGAAATATTAATGTCCTGTTTTTGTCAATAATGTTATTAATGTCTTTAATAATGCAAAATTGATGAAATAAATCAAATGTAAAATAAAAATTTACAAGAAAATTGTTTTGAATTTATGTATATATATATATATATATATATATATATATATATATATATATATATATAGAGAGAGAGAGAGAGAGAAATTAAGGAAATAATTGAATTTTTATGTGTAGTTTCTTTCTGTATTCTTAAAAATATGATTTTATAAATTATGAACGTATTATAATTATTTTTTTATTTTAAATTAGTATAACCATATATATATATATATATATATATATATATATATATATATATATATATATTAAAACGAAAACGAAATATAAAAAATGATCTACAAAAAAAATCTTAAAGAAATGATTATATCAATGCTTCATACTTTCATTACATTGTTTTGAAAAAGTATTGTATTTTTGTAAATTATGCATATTTTATTAATCATATTTTTGATCTAGAATTAGCGAAAGGTATATATATATATATATATATAGAGAGAGAGAGAGAGAGAAAGATCACTTTTCTTTGATTGTACAATTGTAAATGTACCACGTAGAGTTGATGTTGAAAATAGAAATTTCTAAGAAACTGTAGGATATTTTTTTCTCAGAACTTTCTGTACGACCGTTATTAAAGACACTTTTTAAAAAAAGTCTTAATAAATCACATCTGAGGTTACGATGATCCTTAAAAAAATGTCGACTCACATATACGTGCGCGCACGTGTATGTGTATAAAAAACTGGAAAAACTTATCGTTCTGTGAATAGTTGAATAAATAAACCTTCCGACAATTCGTTCGAGATGCGAACAAAACTTTTTATCCCCATTTCAGCTTACAACAGCCTATCTTCCTGTCTTGGCACAATTTCAATTTTACTTCTGAAACATATCCATCGATTGCTCACGCTAGATTCGCACATGCCATCTGCTTGCTTTTCTGCAACTACCACTGCAATGAAAAATATTGTGTCGTCCGTTCACATGACCCTTATATGTAGTACCCTAGTTTTGCGCAATGCGGTATTATGGCTTAGACATGATAACGTGATATAAAAAACATTATATTGTATCATATGTAAACACATATATCATGCTATTAGTTATGTTTATATATATATAGTGTGTATGTTTGTTTGTAAGATCACTTAAGTAAGTAGAGGCGTAACGAAATACGAATTTAATAGATTTACGTACTTAATTTATATAGGATCATTCAAATGTGACTTCTAGATTTGTTTTATTAAAAAAAAACATGTGTATAGGAAAATGTGTGTATAGTTTATTTATTTTTTTTAATAAAACACAAATATAGGCATTGCATTTGGATGACCCTATATTTTTCTTTATATCTCAACTTAAAGTTTTCAAACATTTTGACATATTTTATTTACAAAAATAATTTACTTTTCGCAGAAATTTTATTGTTATAATTGTGAATTTAATCCTCTAACTACTTATTTTTTATACAAATGAATTACTTATCTCAACATCATTTGAATTATAAAAAATATGTAATAATCATTTAATGTTAATTTTAGTAAAAATTATTAAAGTGTATGCGAAAGAATGTTATTGTATGGTAGCAAATTTTTATCTTTTAGTTATTAGAATATCAATAACAACTTTTTTTTACAGATTTTTTTAATCTCCATATCTCATAATTTTATTATAGTGTTTTGAGGATGATGACATATCTATAGAAACGCGTGATATGTATGAAATAAAGTAAATTGATTATTGAATATTTCTATAAAATTTTGTGAGGTTAGGTTGGGTAATTCGTTTGTGTCAAAAATCATATATAAAGCTAAAAAATCATAATATCAGTATCCATCTACTTGACTTGAGATCAAAGTCATAATATAACTTATACACATACACACACAATATATATATATATATATATACACATAATACATACAGCTGGGTCTGTTTTTGTGCGGATTTTAATGCGATTTTGAAGTTATGCGATTCATATATTTTTTAGTATCTTTTTATACGATTTTTTTTAAGAATTTCTTTAAGCGGTTATTTAATTCAACGAAAAACTCTTCAGTTTTATGAACAAATGAAGGAATCAGAGCCATTTACTTCCGCTTTTCAAACTGATAAGGAATTTTCGGCCAGTAAAGGGTGGTTAACGGGGTTTTTAAAAAGGAATGCACTGCATAAGGCGAAGATTACGGGCGCGATTGATTTGGCAGATGAAGAAGCTGCCAAATTTTTTGTTGACAACGCACTAGGTCATCCATATTTAAAACATCCAAATGTAAACATGATGTTTTTTCCACCCAATACAACAAGCATTATTCAGCTATTAGATCAAGGCATAATTGCAACTTTTAACAATATTACGTTAAACACACTTTTCAATTTATATTGGATAAACTAGAAAATGAGTCAATAACAGTAACTGACGCTTGAAAATTTTTTCTATCTTTGACTTTATAAATCATGTTATTTTCGCTATTGCTCAAATAAAACCAGACACTTTAAATGCCTGTTGGAAAATGGCTTGGCCTACATGTCTTGAAAACAGTGTAGCTATTTAGTTTATTTTTTTTATTCTAAACAGTGCTGTTATTATTGCGATGATGATTAAAATATGTATGAAAAATTCTAAAATAAATTACAAATATTTACATATTGCTTTAAATAAAATTAAATAGTTGATTAAAAAATAAATTAAAAAAGTTTTGTTTTGTATCAATTTTCTGCAGATATTTTAATTTTTTTAAGCATTCTTTATTTCCTGATTTTTTATGCGAATTTTATAGTAATTTCACTTTGTAGCTTTGGTTGTATGCGGTTTTCGAAAATTACGGAACGTATCCCTAATTTTTCAATGTAAGTTAAGTCTTTTTCTTTGCGATTTTTTTTAATGCGATTTTCTGTGGAACGTATCTATCGCATAAAAAGAGACTCAGGTGTATATATATATGTATATATATATATATATATATATATATATATATATATATATATATACATACATACATGTATATTTAGTTTTTTTGACAGTTTCTTAAACAACTTAGCTTCTTTTTCTATTGATTTAGTTTATTTGTTTAATATACTAATCAAATCACAATCTCTCTGTTATTTCAATTGAAACATATTAACCCATTACTATTTAAAATATTTTTGGTGTTTCGTTCCAACGATTTACACGATTTTAAATATTTTCGCCAGTATCTTATAGTTTTTGTACATTTTTATAATTAATCATCTAATAAAATAATTATGATAGCATATTTACGAGAAAGTAATAACGTATAAATATATATTCTGCCTGTATTTATAGTTTATAACAGTTATTAACATTTTATATAAAATTTACAATACTGATTGTATCATTTAGCAATTTTAAACATAATCCAAAAATAAACGAATTCTATAATAATCTGTTACTATTACTACAAATGATTATTATTACATGTGACTATTATACTGAACAATAATCCAACTAATCTTTAACTTGTTCAATATATACTTATATCTATTTCAGTAACAGGGCAATTATTTTTTATACGGGCCAGGTGGGCACTGAATGTGTTCTTATTTTAGTTGTACTATCGTTCCAAGGTTTAGTATTTAATTTGTCACATTATGTGTCTTTTACATACATGCATGCATATATATATATATATATATATATATATATATATATATATATATATATATATATATATATATTGTTGGCTTCACGTTTCTTTGTGGTAGGTCTTGGATTATGACGTTCGTAATGTTCACAAATAACACAGTAATATATTTTTATTTGAAGATATAATATCGTTTATTTCTACTTTAGAGCACGTTGTGAAGCTTAAAATACAATTAAGCGTATTATTCTTATATTAATTTCATAAAATGTGTAGTGCGGTGTGTAATAATATAATGTATACTTCAGTTTATAAACCATGAAAATGGCACTGTGCTCTAGTAAGCGGAGATAATGGAACCGTCTACCTTATTTTATATAAAATGAAATGATATCATGCAGATAGTAAACAATATTGTAGCAGTTTACTCGTTTTGCGTTTATTAATAATTCGCGTACGTTAGTGGAAATGGAAATAGTTTTTTTTAAAAAAAAATACTTGTTAATGGTATCATTTTTCATTAGTTTTTTTTATTTTAATTATTAATATTTACGAATAAAAAATTCTCGTTTTAAAAACTGCTCTCTTTTATATCTTTATTATCAAAAATTATATTTTTTAATTTATCAAACTGTACTTTAAAAATATTGTTTTTTTTCTCGATAAATGAAATTTTCTATACAAATATATAAAATAATTTGATAATGCTCCATTTGCTTCTTTTACTATATATTCAATGTGTTATTCTTGAAAAATCTAAATTTTTTGTTGAAATAAACTTTTCTAAGAATTTAACAAGAAGTTATTCTACAAGAATAAATCAAAGATTTTGTAAATATGAAAATTCTGTGTGAAAAAGTTCGGAGAGTAAAGTAAATGTGACAAAATTTGAAATCACAATTATGGAAATTTTTATACCGCTATTTGCAAAATGTGAGATTTTGATCAACAATACTAATTGTTTCTTGCTTAATTTCTCATGTATAATCTTGATTTGTTTATAATAATTCTCTATTGAGAAATAAATAATTAATAATTTCTTCTACAGTATACCATATAGTCATTATAAGCATTTGTAATTATAATTGCAATTTAGAGTTATGTTTTAGAATTTTTTAACATCTCTTCATTAACCAAATCTTTTCCTATTTTCATAAAAAAAATATTTTTTATTATAAGGTTCGGGTCGTTTTTAAAAAAAATCTTATTTTATAGTTTGAACTACAATTAAAATTAAATTTTAATACATGACATTTTTTGAATTTTGTTCGATTCTTGTATTCCCAATCTTTTCAATTTTTAATTTTTTTAACAAATTTCATTTTAGCATACAATCATAAGATCCATTTATCTAAATTATTAACGATAGATCTCACAAGTTTAAAAAAAAACATTTTTAGCAATAACTGTTAATGATTGTTATAATTAAATATTTTTTTCTATAAGATTCATTGTAAAGATTTTCATCATCTGAAAATTATTTATACAAACGTTTAATTGCCTATTAAGTGATTTTTCATCAGATGTAATGTTGTTGAATATCTTAGATACACATTTACCTGAATGGTATTTATATAAAAAAATATTTGATTTTTTTCGAAACCACCATATTGCAAATACCGATTAAAAATGAATAACTAGACAGTCAATTGAAACCAAAAACGATTTAATACAATGACCATACTTTACTATTGCATAAAATCCAGCATTTCATATAGTAAATTCCAATTTAATTTATTACAAAGAGGAGTATGAAATTAAAGCTTCCATTATTATCACATGAAAGTAATAATTTAAATAAGTGATTAATGATAACAGTATAATATTATACTTATTATTGTCCTAAATAAATAACTATAATTAATTTCACGACGAAATAGAGCGAAGATTGGACATCGGTATTATATTCTATGTAGATAAATTACACACATATGCAAGAATACTAATGACACCTTTGTTCCAAATACTTTAAGGTACGACCCTTTTCATTGTTTAATGAACTTCATGTGTAATCATTGTATGTTGAACAATAATATAGTTAAAAAATATATATCTTGTGAGCCTCTTAATATTAAATAAAATAATTAATTAAAGGAATAGACATTTTATTGTTCAATTTTAAATAATTAAAATATACTTTAAACTTTTGTTATATATATATATATATATATATATATATATATATATATATACACGTGTGTGTTTGCACGTGTGTGTGCCTGAAAAGGTTTCATATTTTGTAATTTAGCGAAAGATCTAAATCGTGACAACAATTTCACAGCCATAACTTCTCAGCCACAATCCGGATCTTTATCGATAACACTCCGGGGTTATCATAGTCGTTGAGCACGACATCATTATGCCACTCTCCATTTTTAACGCAGTGTTTTCGTATCGACCAAACAATCGCATAAAGAGAATCACTCCAGTGAGTGATATCGTTCACGTTCGAAGATAACGAAAATGCATACGGTTCGTTAAATGTTTTGTTCGTTTTTGTTCCATTTATAGAACGTTTTATGTCAAATCCAATTCCTATTCAGATATAAATGATTACTTTTCTTTCTTCGTCAAGAATAATTTTCGGTTCTCGGTTGACGATATGAGATGTTTTATACAACTAGTTATGAACGATCTCGTGATCACTAGTCGTTAATTTCGACGTAGAATTATTGTATATCATACATTTTATATATATACATATATATTTGTTGTTTAAACATATTTCATCGCTTAGGAAAATAAATATTAATTTTCTGAATAGCAGACAAAAATATATTTGCTAGGAGAATATTTTTTAAGCAAATGAATAAACTCACTCCAAGACTAAAAATTTAAAAAAAGGATTTATTAATCATTTTTTTGTTAATGCCATTTTTTATTATGTCTATCAACATTATAACCTGCTATTATAAAATCTTCAAAAATGTTATAAAATTCCACGCTATAATAAAATGTGAAAATAGAAAAAATATTTCAAATTTTCTTTAAATTTTCATTGAAAGATCTTTTTATCAATTCATATTTTCAATATATAGATCATCCAAATGTGACGCCTAGATGTGTGTTTTATTAAAAATAAACAAAAAAAAATATACACATGTTTTCTTACACATCACCCTACACAATGTTTCTTTTTAATAAAACATAAATCTTGGCGTTACATTTGGATGAACTTACATTTTCAATATTTAAATAATTTCAAGTGTTATTACAATTAATTATAATTTTTATATAAATTAATTACACACTGCAACGTCGTAATATTTTATGAAATATTTTTTTACATATTGATGATAATAAACATTTTTAATTAAGTGAACAATAAATGATTATTAAATGTTTGTGAAATTTTATAGTATTGGATTAATAATTTATTTATAAAAAAGTGAATTATCCACAATATGAAATTAATTATGATATTAAATTTAATTAAAACAGTTTTATCATTAAATTCGAAAATTAAATATCATAGAAAATATTTATCAAAGTAGTTAATTTTTTTTTATTGTTGACTGATTTATACGAATTTTGATACAAAAACGAATTAGCTACGTTAATTGATCAATAGTGAGGATAATGATTTTAAATTTTCTTATAAATCTTAAATTAATTCAATTTATTAATTTGTAAAAAAGTCATTTTGTTTTTTAATTATTAAAAAGTAGTATAATTATTTTTAATTAGTACAAATATAGAGTTGTCCAAATGTTTAGTGTTAATAAAACACAAATCTATTCGTCACATTTATATGACCCTATAATAAATAAATAATATATATAATATTAATTGAATGAACAACTAATATAATCTGTATTGTTTATAATATAATGTGTATTATTTAAATGACGAATAATAATTAACAGTTAAATAATAAATAATAAATAGTAAATAGTAATTTAATTTATAATAAAAAATATTTTATAAATTGATAAAAATCAACAAATGTATATAAATACCACTGTGTGTATGTATGTATGTATGTTTATGTATATATATATATATATATATATATATATATATATATATATATATATATATATTGTACAAAAATGCTTTTATTATAGTCAAATATTTTCAAATAAATTATTTCCGGAAAAAAGAGCACCTGACTAGCTACTTTATGACGAAAGGTTCCTATGAACTGTAAGTGGGGATTAAATGTACTTCCATTTACAATCTTAACTGATATTTTTATGGTTTCCTGTTTTTCTCGTTAAATGCTGCGGTAGTTTCGAGTAATCGCACGAACATTTTCTTCTATTTTCTTTGTTGGTCGCTAGAGAAGCACAGAAATGCTGTTAACATTTATATAGTAAAAATAAGAATTTGTGATTAGAACTTTTCATGACTCGAATGCTTGTAATTATTTATTTATTTATGTGTGTGTATATATATATATATATATATATATATGAATTGTTTTAAATCCAATTTTCATATGCCATATTTTACTTTATATTAATTATAAAATAAAACTGTTTTTTTTTATTTTATTCATTTAAAATAATGATATTGTTTTTTTTTCATGTGAAAATTATCACGTGTTAATAATCCGTTTTATATTGAATATTTAAAGTATTTTTTTTATTAAAAAATTGCGTGTATCATAAATGTACATCAAATTAATGATGAGTTGAAAAGCCATTGATCTATATTAATTAGACATAAGATAATAATACTATCAATTATTTTTTTTATTAACAGAATGACTTATTAACCGTTAGTATCTTATAACTTTATAAATATAATTTATTCCAAGAATAACTAGTTATTATTTTTATGACGAAATTATTTTATATTAAAAATGAACGCGTACAATTCTAAAAAAATGAGAATTGAACATTTAATATTTACCATAAACATCATAAACTTGTTGGTCAAATGTTCAAAAATTACTCTCTTCTTGAATTAGCTTATATGCATTTCAACACCAATATCAGAGGAAAGAAAATATTTATGTTTGTCATTTTTTTTTCTGAATTTTATTTATGTTAATGACAGATTTGTGACACTCCCTGTAAAAATGTTCTTTGTATTTTTAAAATAATCATTTCAGTTTGAATTATTTATTGACAGTTTTATGTTTATACAAGTATAAATAATAATTAAACTTTAAAAACTGAACAGAAAAATAATATTGAAAAAAATTAAAATATCATTTATGTGAAATTTATTATTCATTAATAAAATGATATTTAAAAAAATATATAATTAATCAATATAAAAAGTAATCATTATTAAACACTTACATAAATTTTAATACTACAAAAAAATTTCTAGAATCATGATTTTTATTTATTCCATAAAATAAAATTTATTTTTATAAAAGTGAATTAGAAACAGTTTTAAACTAATAGTGACGAGATATTTCTGATAATCCATTATCGCTTTATTTCATGTTATTCTAAACAATCCATTTATAATTTATTGTAATTATCGTTTTTAAAAAGATTGTTTATTTCTCTTGGTATAGCTAATCAAAGATGAGTAAATATTTAGACATCGAAATAAATTTATTGAATGATATTTAAATAGATTAATTAAACAGTAGAGAAAATAATCACTATTAAACATTTTTATAGTTTTTTTTTTATTATTTTTTGCAAAAACAACTGATTCATTTGTGTAAACGTAAATTATTGGTCTCAAATAAATATTGAAAAAATATTTGAAATGGATACAAATAAATCACTCACTCCATAATTACAGCATTTTATAAAATTGTTTAATAATCACAATTTTTTTAACTAGAGTTTTTAATGTAAAGTTTAACAATGATAGTACAGTCATCGAAATGCACGTCAGTGAATAAAGTAAACATTGAATATTTTTGTAAGATTTTGTGATATTAAAGAAGTTATTCATTTGTGCTAAAGTGAATTTTCTTCAATATAAAAATAATCTCAATTTTAAAAAAATGTACAAATGAATTTAAAAATTAAAAAATGTTAATTTTATGAATACTACTGTGTGTAGATTTTTTAATTTTATACATTAAAAATGTTAATATTATATATATACTACTGTGTATATTTTTTATTTTATATATATGTATATATATATATATATATATATATATATATATATATAACCTTTTCATATTTTCTATATATATTTTCTATGATCTATTCCTTAATCCCATACTGTTCGTACATACCGTGCAAATATGTCACAGTGTGTGCTCATTATTTTAGATCGCGTTATGTATAATTCAAGTCGCGTGTTATCCGACGTTCTCGAGAACTAGAATCATCGATTTTTTTTACGACCCTCCTATCTCTCCCACAATCATCCGTACGATGTCGCGATGATATATGTAATTTACATTTTATATTTCGATAGTCGCTATTCCGTTTCGTACTTGTCCACGATAATTGATCTATAATTGTTTTGAAAATTATTGCCTCCATCTGATTATATTAAAAATTCAAATGTACATTTATATCCGACAATTTAATCGTTGTGCTTATGTTGTTATTAAATATTGAACTGTGCTGAATATCTAGCTAATGCTTTTAAGGAAATTACAATGTTGTTGTGTCATTAACGATTAATTTACGTTTGTTTTTTGGTTGAACATGAAATGCGAAAAAGACGAATTGTGTTTAAGCTTATACTTGATATTTTCATTAAGGAAATTAATTCAACTTGTTCATTATA